>JAUMHM010085762.1:0-11383 GCA_032362435.1 Melikaiella ostensackeni | reverse complement strand
AAAGAAGAATTGAAATCGGCCGAACGAGAGCGCCACACGGTGACGAGTCCTAAAACTTTTTGATCAAGGTGGTATTCGAGCCTGAAAATCGTACTTCTTTCTTTCCCTTTCCGTCCTTTTATCTATTCAGTGTTTGTTGTCATCATGTTGTAGGACGTAAAAGTAGCAGTCATAAAAAACTCAATTGGCGAAGACATTTTGAAAGAGTATGAGGAAACTGGTGCCCTTACTCCTTAAAACCGAAGAAGACTTGTCAATATATGTGTCGACCATTTAGTTGACAAGTTTGGAAATTATCCGTCGAAGGAACAAAAAGTTGCTTGTGCCAAAGAATTAATTAACGAATTTCCATCTTTGAAAGACCACGGTTCCGAGGAAGGTTACGTGAGTACAAGTAAAATAACAGAAAACTCAACCCTTTACGTGAGATAAAATGGTACTATAACCAAATATTTATTTTTAATTTTAAGGAAGCATTCGATGATCCTAAAACAAGAAGTGGATATATTACTTGGAGAATGAAAGCTTTAAATCGACACAAACCTGGAAACGAAAGCAGAGACGAAATTGAGATCAAAGAAGTTTCTGAGAGAAGAATGGAAATTCAACACTATGAGAATACTCTGAATGATGACGTACTAAAGCAAAAACTAAATTTCTACCAAAATGCTTGTTCGAGAACACAAAAAGCAGAAATTTTAGAAATTTTTCGATATTCCTACGAATTGAGACAAAGAAAGCCAGAAAAAATTGTAGCAAATTTCCCGAGATTTCTCAATATACCGTATTTGGTAAGCTTCTTTTTTTCTTCGAAAATAATTAATCATTGAATTGTGTACACATTCATTTCAATTAAATTGCAGTTTGGCGAAGACTTCTCCTTGATGTATCCGGACGTAAATATAGAGGGGTTTAACGCTGAAGACATTCTTCAAATATCGGAGCGAAACCTAACGAAGACACTTACAAGACAAAAAAATAGTAATTATAATTTTAAAAAAAAAGCTAAAATGTCGCCAAATGTTCCTTTTCCTTGATACAAAATATGCTCTTGTTGCAGATTGGGATTCTGTAACAAGAGCCTACATACCTTAATTGAAGCTACTACCCCAGAGCAATCGAAGAAAGAGTATAAATTCCACCGACGGGAATGATTCTGTTGTAAACAGAATGATAGTATTCCATCAGGTATAATTAGATACTTCTCTCATATAAATTAAAGACGAAACAAATTAATTTTATTCACTTATACAATATTATATTATATTTACAATTAGGACAATGTAAATAAATGCTGAAAAAAGTAAATTATTACAAACAATATTCCGCGACAGCTGATACATTCTTTCACAATGGTACTCCCATTGATGATGTGAAAGTCGTCACCTCACAACCATGCCTTATTGCTGTGGGGGTAAACAAGACAGCTATATCCTCATATTTCATCGCCTTGGATAGTCAAAAATTACCCATCAACGCTAAAGTACCCAGCGAGGCTTTTGATCTCTTGTTCAAATCCCATTTCGTTTTCAACACTGAATTTGACGCCAGTCTGAAGGTTATGTTTGACTTCATCCAAGTCCATTATTATGGTGTAATAAACGGAATCACTTTTTTACCTAAAGTGAGAGAAGTTCGAGCTTGGCTTATGAAGAAGAGCGGTGAGTAAATGCAATCGTCTGGGTAAAAGTATAAATTTAAACTTGGTTGATCTCAAAAAATCGTTCCACAACATCTTACGCTGCACATAAT
Organism: Melikaiella ostensackeni; assembly: GCA_032362435.1. Lineage (NCBI taxonomy): Eukaryota > Metazoa > Arthropoda > Insecta > Hymenoptera > Cynipidae > Melikaiella > Melikaiella ostensackeni. Next base: position 9,631 of record JAUMHM010085762.1, on the reverse strand, counting down.
ACGTTTCACGTGTTATATTTGTTCAAAACAACTGTTGAGAGTTGTTGATGTTACTCGACATCTACGACGAGAACACGTGCTATTACCTGGACCAAAGTTAAAATTAGGGTGTTGTTTTCCTAAATGTTTTCTAGTTTATAAAGCATACAGTGGTTTTCGAAAACATATGTTAGACCATTTGCTTCAAATTCAATCGCAAGATGACAATTCGTCACATCACAATGAGAAAACTTCAAGGGAAATTACTTAAGCATCAAATGTAGTGGTAATTTCTCTGGCTCAGAAGAATCTTCAAATGATTTGGGACCTCGATATGACCATTTTTACGATAAGGAAAGTCAGACATATAAAAATATTCCGGTACCTTGTACTTTTATGTATGTGCCCGATTTAGAAAATTTAAAGTTCATTCTAAGCAATTCCGACGTATGGAAATTGATTCAGTCTACACAAAAGTAATAGAACTTTAATGAAAGATATATATGATGGTCCATATGCTATTTTCAATCAACTTTTGGCAAAATTAATTGATTCTATTATTATTCAATTATTCTATGATGACTTTGAAACAGTTAATCCTATTGGAAGCAAAACAATAGTTCATAAAATAGGGGCAATTTATTTCGTTATTAGAAATCTAACTCCTCATTTAAATTCAAAGTTGCAAAACATTCATTTAGTAGCATTGGTGGCAACGTTTCAATGGGTTTTTCAGAGTCATTTTCCGCAGAACACTATTGTCGGATTTGCACGGCTACCAAACAGCAAGGACAGACCATGCTAGTTGAAGATGAAAATCTCCTTCGTGATAATAGTACTTATCAGAAACATTGTGAGGAACTTAAAAAGGGGAAGGAAGTTCTTGAAACAAAACATAAATCAAAGCTGGATGAACTAAAGTACTTCGATTTTTTTGAAAGCTTTAGCGCATCATTCTCTCATGGCTTCATAGACATAGACATAGACATAGACATTCATAGACATTTTGAAGTAACCTCTGGTGAAGTTATGAACTACTGTGATTTAATCAAAGACTGCAATATCGAAGAATCAACTAGCATTAAATTAAGTCCAATAACTCAAATAATTGTGACCAATCAAATCCTTTAAAGACATTTGTATAGACTGGGGTTTTTAATTGTGTACATGATAGATGATGTGTCCGAAATGCCAATTTTCAAGAAAATTGATCAGATTTTTGTACACAACTCCGATCCTTATGCAATTTGTAAAAAATGGAAAAGTCAATACTACTGCGAAACTTATCATGCATATTCTGTGGAGGTCGATGAAGATCATAAGGACGTTTTCTTCATAGTTAATTTTAAGAACTTGAGTCACGTGCCTGCTTACGAGTTACACTATAGTTACGGAAAAATTGTTGATAGTTTCATTGTACCAAAGTATCAGATAATCATAACATAAGAAAGGACTATAGAACACGTCTTACAGTAAGATTAATTTTTTACAAGAAAAATATTTAATAATATATTTGTGTTGTATCTTGAAGTACCGAACACCGAATCCAGTTCAAATTGTACAGGCTGAGTAGTTTGAAGTCGCAAAATTTATTGCCGACAAAATTAGTTATTTTTCAAGAAATTAGGTGAATTTTTTTCGATTTCAGGAAAAAATTGAAATGTGACAGATGTAAACCAATTTACTTGAAGTTAGTCAGCCTGCCCGGCTCAAAATAGAAATTCGGCCTTTTATATTCAACTTGATAAAGATTGCGTTTGTATATAAGACAGTGTACAAATTCTTAAAATATATTCTTCGCTTATTAATTAGTAAATGTGTTCTTATTTACTAACGTACGACAAAAAATATACTTCAGTAATTTGAATAGCTTTAGTGTTGAAAATGTCAATGTTTTCTGTGAATCTGAATATAAATAATTAATTTAAGCAACTTTTATTATAAAATGAAGTTTAAAAAATTGATAACGAATGATTTTCTGTTATGAAAAAGTTCATGATTGTCCAATTAAAGTTACGTAACTCATCAATTAATTCAAGGAATTCAGATTTACAGAGACCAATAATTAATATTTTTACCATCACATCAACTCTGAGTAATGGAGTCTGTTTCTAACTAGTGAATACTCCTTTTAGCATTTCCTTATAGCGATATTTCCTCCTTAAAATTAACTCCTGATGTAGGACAACTATAGGGTCAGAACGGAGTTGATTGAAATAACATCGGACAGCGTAGTTAGGGAGTTCTTTTCCAAGAGTTACATTTTAACTCATCTTCTTCAACTCCGCTTGCCGTTTACTCAAATCAGTGGGACTTTTATAGGTTATGCTTCGGAGTTGACTTTAACTCCACCTTTTTAACAGTATATTGTAGTGAACTAGAATCGTAAGAGAAATTTCAGAACCATCTATTAGTTAGGAATACAAACAAATATTAATATATATGTATATATGTATACGTGTGATATACGTATATATATATGGTTAATGATTGAAATATAAAGGAAAGAAATAAAGTAAACAGCCTCACGTTTGTTTCCAAATACATAGGTATGTATACACACACACACACACACACACACACACACACACACATATATATATATATATATATCCCATAAATTGATATGGCACGTGTTGTTTTATCTGAGTTGTTCAATTATTTTATTATAATTCTTTAATATTTTGATGCTACAAAGTTCTTCGAAGTTTTAAATAAATTTCGAATTGATAAGAAGCAAGTACTTATCAATAATAATTATTTTCGAACACGTGAACATATCGTGCGTAAACTGTAACTGCACAAATGTAATATCAGAGATATGATATCCACCTGAAAAAATGCTCCTACTTCACCGACTTTACAATTTTCGCAACTTTGAAATTATGTATATAAGTTGAAACATTTTCCTTTGATTTTCCGAATGAGTATTGAAGATGAATTAGAAAAAGCATTTAACAAATTTTCATAAAATAAATAATTTCTAGATGAAAGAAAGTTTTATGTGTATCCCCAACGATCGATCTGCTCATCAAGAAGAGCCAAGTAGCGACCAGTGGCGCCAAATCGAGAAATTAAAATTGCTATTTTCTGCCCTACATTCATTGTTGTGATTCCTGTAAGAATTCTCTTGAACAAATAAATGAACAATTTTGTTTCCACTTATAACATATTCGTTATTGCTGTTCGCGTGGCGGACAACTCCAGTTTTGATCATCAAAAATTTCCTGAATTACATAATCCAAGATTTCATTAATGCAAAAAAAATTAAATATTTTTCATTTTTTGAAAAAGTCCGCCATGGATTTTGTTTTCTTTTTTAGAATGCAAAAAACGAACATTTCGATTCATGCATTACTTTTCAAAAATACCGGTAAGTTACCGGTAAGTTCTCTAGCCATTTCTGAAAACTTACTGGTTTTTCTTCTTCAGATTATAAATCAAGATACAGCACTCTGCTAGTACAGGAAAGTTCCTCAACTTCTTTGAATGATGAACTCGAACATGTAAGAATTTAAATAAAAACTTAAATGAGGCTTATTTGGTACATTTGTCCGTAATAAGTTCTGCTGAAACAAGATTTATTTTGAGCTTTTTTTGGTACTTTAGTCCTTTTTTGGCTGTCCTTTTTGGAAACATAAGTCTATGAACACTTATGAATAAATTTGGAAAAACTGAAATATTTCTACGGATTTTTTACCATATTTTGACTTGTAAGCAGTTTTTAGAAAATTTGGTAATTCAGTACTGATCTCCTCATATCCAGTACTTTAGCGGAGCTTCCTTTGAGATCATATTGGATTTTCACTTTACTCAGGATAGATCTGTTCATAGAAATATGAAATAAATTATAACCAATTAAAAGCACAAATGCAATACCAATTTGCAAAAACGTAAGCAATTACTTTAAATATTAAGACACAACCATAAAAGCAGGTTATACGACTTCTCCTAACTACGTCTACCGTTTCGAATTTCTAAATAAAAAAAAACAATTACTTACTCTTAGTTCATTTCGTTCGAACGCTGGTGTTGAACTTTAACGAATTTTTCTTTCATAATTGATTAAGAAATATTCTCTATATTTATTTTGAAGATTCGAAGACAAATAGAAAAGAGAACAATGCCTTTGTTGCAATACAGCTTTTTTCTGAGTGGAGTTAAGTTCTTTTTTCCAAAAATTAAAGTGTTTAAATAGAACGCTTAATTATTAATAATGTAATTCAATTATTAAATAGAAATAATCATGCTCATTAAATTCAGTGAATACTAATATATAATTTTTTTAAATTTTTACTCTCAAAAATTCAACCAAAAAGTAAGTCATGATGTTGAAACTGTCAAAAATAAGATTTATAATCATGAATGGTTCGTTGATCGAAATTATCGATCATTCGAAAAAACTCATTCGGTGTCATTCGTATGAGAGACGAGATGAGATCATTATCTCTTCCGAAGCTGCAAATATTTCGATAATTGGGGAGTATAATTTTTCGCGTTTTTGCAAAACTTACATAAATTTACATGAACCACAAACATATCAATAGATATACTCGTATTGCTGCCTCAAGAATAAATAAATTATTTATCCACTTGAATTTACCTTGAAAGTGTTTTCACTCTCGGGCGGTTGAAAATGAAAATGAATGTATTATCTCATCATTAGAAATTAGCCCCTAAAATGTATTTTGTGAGTTATGCTCGCAGACTGAAATAGAGAATTCATTCTTTCAATATGTCATGCTTGAAAACTCCTAGTAACGTACATATTTTTGTGCTAAATTTATTTATTTTTTTGAAATTATTTTTCGATAGGTTTCAAAATGATTCATAATAACTTTATTTCTCAAGATTATTGAGTGAAATATCAGGTACTTAGTTTCAAATTTAAGAAGCTTTCCAAAGTTACATGTTTCAGAAACTGATATGAGTTTCAGTAAAAATAATTAAATTGCTGAAATCTATTACACTTACAATTTTTTAGTTTTCATCAGGAGTTGAGATTTTAATCTTCTGAGATTATTGAATAAATAGGTCAGCATGATTTCATATATTATAAAAGTTTCATGACTTTTCCCTTTTGAGATCTTTCAAAACCGTAAATTGAAAAATTTCAAGTCTCAGTTGCTGATCAGCCTTCAGCTTGAAACTTTCAACATTAAATCATTTAAAACTGAAATGGTTTCATCTTAAAAAACTCTAAAATCCGTCCAATTGATACGTCGGTCAAGAATGGATTTTCGAGCTTTTGTCATTCGGTCCCCCAAAATTGTGAGTGCACACGAAAAAATGATACCTGAAAATTTGAGCAAAATCGGTTAATAAAAAGACATGCCTCATGGCCCTTAAAGTTTCCCAATCAATTGATGCTTTTTCCACAATGTGAAAAGATTGAAATGAGATGTGAATAAATGCAGAATTAAAGTTAAATGAAAACTTTTATTCTATATGAAAAACACTTGAACGAATGTGTGTCAACCACAAGTTTATAATTTTTCACGCCCTGAAAAATTTCACCAAATGCGAAATTAACTCCAGACTAGAATAAATTAAAGAAAAACTCGTTCAAAATGGATGAGTCAAAAATGAGATCCGCTTTTTCATTTTCAGCTAGAAATAAAAGGAAGTCAAGAAGAAGTGATAAAAAACTGCAGTTAAGTTGATTTTCTTCCAATAAGAAATTCTTCAACTCGTAGGTCGGAAGAGTTGCACAGCACTTCAGCGCAGCAATATAAATATTATGGAAGTCACGACATGGGTAGTGATTGGGAATTTTCTAAATACAAGTACTTAAATTTTTTATACTGAAACCTCTGTTATTAGGATTTTAAAAACTTCACACTTTTCTCTTAAAGAAGTATAGTTTTTTTTAAACTTTCGACCATGAAAACTTTATTATTTGTTTCAATTTCTGCATGAAAACTTAAGTTTTTTATTAATGAATGTCCATTTCAGGGGCGGCACTCAAATTACGTAATGGATTAGTATCTCTTCGACCCTATGTAACAAACCGTAAAAAAATATTTCGGAACCCCCTCCCCTATTTTGAAATATTATTTTTTATTCTTTTCATTTTCGCCAACATGACCTTACTATAAATAATAAGTCATGAAACTTCGAATCAATAAGAGTATTTAGTGTAAAAACTTGTCCTGCTTAAGGTTTGCTAGATAGACATTTTCTTTGGACGCAAAATTCAATTGGAACTGACACCGGAAACTGGCTGAACTTCAAGATTTCGTTGGTTTGTATGAAACTTAGTATAACAGGGTTTTTAAGGTCGCCAATTCCAATTTTGACGTCAAAAGTTACAAATTGAAAATTGAGGATCCAATTTGGTGGTTAAAATTTTTCAACTTTCACAGGTTCGCCTAAAACTTAGTATAACAGGATTTTTGAGATCGCTGATTTTAATTTTGATGTCAAAATTTACAAATTCAAAGTGGCACATACCATACAACATGACGGCCAAAATTTTAAAATTTTCACAGATTTGCCTAAAATTTTGTACAACCGGTTTTTTAAGGCCGCTAATTCCGATTTTTATGTCAAAAGTTACAAATAAGAAATCGTGGATAAAATATGGTGGCCAAATTTTACATTTTTTTACAGAGTTGCCTAGAACTTGGTAGGTTCTCATAATTGAGGGTGCCTTTTGGAATGAGTTCCCTGGCCTCTTCTTCATAATCTGCGTGCTCGTCAAACTCCTCTTCATCGGTCAATTGAAGTTCGTCTCAGACACATATATTATACTATTAGATATTTATTACTCATGTTCAATAAATATATTCAAAATATGAAATGAAATGAGCAGACTTCTTATTAATAACTGATACAACTCGTACACAATCCTTTTTCAGCACTAGATTCTGGCATATATACGAATGGAAAACGAGTGAGCTCGGTTACGATTCCGTTGAAATAACTTCAACCCAAAGGTACTAACACCAAGAATACTTTTCTTGATTTTGTATCTGGAATATCTTATGTCTATTTTCTGATGAAAAAAAATTTTTCGCCGAAGTCGTTTCTGGAAAATTCATGTTTAATTTCAAAAAATTGAAATATTCATTTTTTCTCGAAAATTCAGCGAGATATTGGAAAAATTCAAGGAAAAAAAATTGTTCATCCAAAAAGTTTCAGCAAGAAAACCCCCTTAACAATTTTTAGTCTCACTTCGTTTTTCCTTGAAAAGCTTGATTTTTTTCATTTTAAGAGGTAAAAATTCTTTTTTTCACAGTTTTATAGCAGAGAAAAAATTAGAACAGATATATATTGTTATTCGAATTGTTCAAAGTTATTTTCTTATTTAAAAAATGTTATCGGCTTACGAAAAGAACTTTCAAGTGTTAAAAAATATATGGATGTGAGCCTATTTCCAGCTTTTCTACTTGAAATAATTATATCGGTAAAAAGAAATAAGGAAAGAAAATTTTTTTTAAAAATCGAAAAATCAAGTTCTTCAAAAAAGGAAGTGAGATTAAAAATTGTGAGGGAATCCAGAACCGAGCTCATGTTCGTATTTCTTAGTTGCATCGTATTAATTTATGACCGCTCAAATGAGAAGAAAATTGTATCATTTGAATTCATCACATTATGAACAAGTTTTTTGAACCAATTTCTTGAAAAACTCAAATGAAAAAATACATTTTTTCAATTCATAGCATTCTAGATTAAAGGGGACTTGTTGAAAGATCATCACATTCAAAAAAATGTTTTTTCAAGTTCTCAACTCATTTACGTTACGCAAAATAAGTCCTTCACCAAAAACTTTGAAGTTGGTTTTTGGCCACGTTCTAAGAGACACCGAGATACCACATGGCGGTAAAATTAGTACATCATTCATAAATTATTAAAATAATATTTATAAAATGTACATAATTCATAAATTATTAAAATAATATTTATAAAATTTTAGAAAAATGATATATATATATGTAATATTGAAGGAATAAAATAGTAATGCAATTTTGCAGGTTAGTCATGCATTATAGTTCTTCTTCTTTATTTATAATGTGACCCCTTAGGGTTTACATAACTTCAGTTCTTTTATATCTTTATTGTATCCTTTTTACATCAGTTATTCTACCTTATTCTTTAATTTGATACATATAAATTCTAATTCTTATGAGAGAGCGACTGTTACCTACATTTCATATGAGTGAGAGGGGGGGGGGAGATCGCAGTCGCATCTTATTCTACTTAATCTTACCATACAATTTCAGCTAGCCTTATGAATTCTACGTGACTTTGTTTCCTTTTTCTCCTCCTTCCCTTCCCACTCGTGCTCTCCATTCTCTCTCCCACACACTCCCGCATTCATTTTCTTTAGCTCTTCCACCTTTTTCTACCTCCTTTATCCATTCTTCTCCCAGTCCCCCTTCCACTAAAATTCTTTTAACGTCCTCTTGCCATTCTTCTCTCTTTCCTTTTTTCCTCTCATACAACGATCTCATACATGATCTCATTTCTCCTCAACCCATTTACATACTCTGCATTTTCTCTTCTCAACTTTCTCCCAATACATTGCTTCTTTTACTTACTTTCCTAGTCTCCATCTAGCTATTTTTTCCCATCTTCATCCCCCATCCTCCTGCCAGATATTTTCACAATCCTCCTTTCATCACTTCATACCATTTATTGTATCTTGATTCCCCTATCCTCCACCATATATCTGTTACCTGCACTTCTCTATCTCTTTTTCCAATTCCTTATAGCCTATATTTGCTTGCTTTGTTATCCTTCGATCTCTAAAAAAATCTCTTTCCACTTCTTTCCATCGCGTTAACTTTACCGTTCTCTTTCCTCCAACTCTTTGTAAGACTTTCTCTCTAGCTCCCCTCCTTTTCTCTCCCTTAGTTTCTCTTTGAATTCCCACGTCCTCTTTTCCACCCTTGTTCTTAATTTATCACTCTGAACCTCTTCTATTACCATATAACTCGGAGTTTTTCAGTCTGCCCCCAATGCCCATCTAATATATCTCTCTTGCAACTTCTCTATCTCCTTTCTCTCCTTCCAACCCCATATTCATGCCCCATAGTCTAATACCGGCTATGCCAGCGTATCAAATAACCTCATTCGCCTATTCCAATCTTTTTCAAACCTTCTTTTTCATATTCCCCATATCTGTTTCATTATCCCCGCCGCTTTCTCAATCCTTTCCCTAATATGTGCTCCATGTTTCCCATTCGCTTGCATGATAAAACCAAATTATTTGAATTCCTCCACCTCTAACTTTTCACCTTGTCATTTCGCTGTCCATTTTTTCTTTCTTCCTCTCCCCTTTCTATGCCTCATTACCTTCCTTTTATCTGTACGAGGTGTGTTCAGAAAACAACGGGAATTTTTAAATTTCGCGGGTATGGAGAGTCCTATTGTCAATTTTTTTTTATTATGTTGGTATACATGCCACTGAAGTATGATAAAATGTTCAGTTGTATTTATTGTTCACGTTGTCTGTGGCAGCCGCTAAGGTTAGACGTATTTTTATTAGCTCGGTGGTTTGTTAAAAGAAATGGCGAGCCAGAATGCCTCCACTGGGACGATTGAGACTTAGTTTCGACGTCATATCCGTGAACCCATGTTTCGTCACCTGTTATAATACGTTTCAGTAATTCTGCATCGTCGTTGACTTCATTTAGTGACTCCTGAG
>JAUMHM010085761.1:0-11384 GCA_032362435.1 Melikaiella ostensackeni | reverse complement strand
ATCTGGGTTGATTGCTTGAGAGATTGATCAAGCGACGAGTGTCGGAGCGACGTTGTGAGATTGATCTAAAACCTATTCCATCTCCTCCTGAACATCCCGTACCCAAGTATAGGTACTACAAATTCCTTAATCCCCAGTAGTAAAACGAGACCAAAATCGAACGAGTTACGCTTACCCTGAAAGGGATTTGGCAATGATATAATAATAATAATTAAACTGAAAATGTACACCTAAAATGGAAGACCTAAAATGGAAAATTTTTAAAGTAGAAGATTTTAGACTTACGTATTGTAAACTAAATGATTTCATAATTGAAAAAGTTGACAATTGAACTTAACATTAAAAATTAAAGTTGAAATCGAACTTATTTAAAATTGAATTATATCATTATATATCATAAAAATTATTATTAAAATTATTAATAAAATTATTTTAAAAAATATATATCATTTTTAATGTGAAATTTGTGAAATTTCAAGTAATTGGATAATTTTTTCTTCTGAAAATTTGTAAAATTTCCGATCCAAAAATAAATTCACTGTCATTTTTCGGTTTTTCTTTGCCTCAAAAAATTCCCGGTTATTGCCCGGTTTGCCGGTCCAGCGGCCACCTTGTGAATTTCAAAGAGCCTCGAAGGATGACGCATTTAGAGCTGAATGTATCAGAAAATGTTAAGAATTCATGGACTAAGTTTTTAAAGCTAGAAAGTTACAAATGTAAAGCTACCGTTTTTGTGACGTTTCCAAGCATTCTAGAAAGGGTGACCCTCCATTTCAAGAGGGGCCAATGCTTATTCTGAGCCACCCTGGTATTTCTTCTCTCCAAACTGAAGCTCTAAGAAATTACACAAATGTTTACACACGAAATTTTAATTTGCACTTTCTAAGTACTATTTCGTTTAAAATAAGATGTTTTTTTGGGTAAAACGATGGAAGACCGAAAAGTCAGAAAGAATGATCGTTTATACTTCGACGCTTTATCTATAACAAAAAGAACTTAAAAATACATGGCGAATCCTTTTATCTTCTCATTTTATATTTTTTTAAAGGGGAATTATTTTAGTCGCCCTTAAAACAACCTTCAGAGGTTTTTCTTAACCTTTCCTTTTATTTTCAAATAGCAATACTATACGCACACGACAGAGCGCGGCAAACATTACATTTCCAGTTAATAATATTCAAATATAAAACAAAATTAGTATGATTCAAATTTTAAATTGTAAGGTTTAATCAGTTCAAAAAAAATTGGAGAGATTGAATTTGAAATGTCCAATTTAAAAGATTTTCAAAATTAAAATAACTCTCGAGGCAACAATTTTTTTTATTTCTCGACAGATTAATTTGGAAAGGAGCTTGGAAAATCAAAAATCTATTTCTAAAATATTCACTTTTTAATGCTTTTTTGGAATTTTTCAAGTGTGCATCAGCATTAAATTAGCTTTTTTGGTTTTTTCATTCCGACACTTTTAATTTTGATATTGTGTCGTAAATTTAGAACGTTATTTCTGTTTTGTAGATTTGAAATTGAAGTTTTCAATTTTGAAATAATTGGAAAGTATTCACCCTTAAACGTTTCCAGTTTGCGTGTACAATTTTTAAAGTTTCATTTTGAATCTGCCAAATTTTTATTGCATTCATTTAACATTGCAATATTCATTTCATTAGATTTCAGTTTTAAATGCTTACCAGGCAACTTATTTAAATTGCTAAGGCTGAGAATAAAAATTTTTCCATTTTCATAGCTGCCAGGTCTTTGAAAGTGTACAATTTTTAATATTCCTCATTTATAGGTTGTTTATTATTGAAGGCTTTGAATTTGGATGAAGTCAATTATTTAATGTTTTTAATTTGGAACTATTTAATTTCAAATGTTTATTCAAGCTGAAAAGCACACTTTCAATTTTGTATTCTACAATTTATAATCATTCAAATTTAAAAGTTAAATTAAAAATATTTATAAACATTAAATTGAAGTTGAATTAAAGCATTGAAATTCAAGTTTTCAATTTTGAAATAATTGGAAAATACCCTTAAATATTCCCATTTTGGTGTACAATTTTCAAAGTTTCATTTTGAATTTGCTACATTTTTATTGCCCTGAATATAAAACTCTAAATTTTGAAATAAGAAATGAAAATTTTTAGTTTTTACGTTTTGAAAACTGTGAATTTTGAATTCTAAAGGATATGAATTTGTGTTGTAAACTTTTTCAGCACTTTAAATTCAAATTTTTTTCAATTTTATACACTCTAAATTTGAAAATGGTCCACTTTTAAGTTGTAAAATTGATTAATTTTCAGTTTTAAATGCTTATTACTGACATTATTTAAATTGGTTAGCCTCAGAATAAAATTTCTTCATTTTTATAGCTTCCAAGTATTCCTAATTTACAGGTTCTTTAATATCGAAGGCTTTGAATTGAGATTTATTCAGTTAATTAATGTTTTTAATTTGAAATTGTTTAATTTCAAATGTTTTAATTTGTACGTGTTTAATTTGTAGTTAATAAATTAAATTGTTTCAATAGACAGTTTGGAAAGATTTTAAAAGGGGAAAGTCATGCAACATACATATTATAAATTGAATATTATTTCATTTTACACTTACATATGTATTCCTAAACTTTAAATAATAAAACAAACCAATTTCAAAGAAACAGGAATAAAAAACAAAAGCATCTCAGCGAACAAACTTCTTAACGCGAACGGAATGTATTAGCTGCGAACTTAGCGGTTGTAGATTATTATCAGTAATAATAGAAGCCTGGAGTAATATTAAGGAGACCAAATGACATTGCGCTCACGAATTAAAAATTGACACCCAAAACTCAGATCAGATGTCGCCACTCATTTTGGCTCTTTAGGGCGTATGTTTTTCACAATTTTGTATTTTTCGTGGTAATCAGTATGATCAGCTGTTGGCTAAACTTGGCGCATGCGTGGAAAAATAACCTCCACTGCGCATGTCCGAAATTTCAGCGAATAGCTGTTCACCATGAATAATAGAAAGTGCTAAAAAACGTGCTCCCCATGGAGCTAGAAGGAGTGGCGACATCTGCTCTGAGTTTTCGGCGTCCAGTCTAATTGTAAAGTTTCGCCTCATTGTGCGTGCAATTGAGGCGAAAATTTACCATTTAGCGTATGTCCTTCCCTCAACTATGTCCGGAAAACTTGGGACCAAATTTCTGACACACTGTTTTGTCTCCTTACTATTACCCCATGAATTGAAGCATCGACTCAAAGAAGAAAGAACGTTGTATGAACAGAGATTTTGACTCACTGATGAAATCTATGTTAATATACTGTTAGTTTTTTAAATTTTAAATCCTGGGTTTTGAATCAGATAACGAGGTTAACAACATTGTTTCGAAAAATGTTTTTTACACCCTCGTTATTTAATGAATTGTACGAAGGAAGAAAAAGAAAAATTAAGATTTTGGAATAGGAATATAATATAAAGAATAAATTTAACTAAAAACTCCGGAAAATTTATATCGCAACTCCAAGAAAAAAGAAAAGCCTGTTATTAAGCGTTCAAACTCGGTATTTACTATATCTTCAAATTAAAAAAATTTCTTTTTGAAGTATATAAGCAGATATTCAAATAAGTTTTAGGAAAAATGTAAAATACATTTTTAAAAAGTTAATTAATTTTAGTGTTCTTACAATCAGTGACATAACCCAATATTTAAATTTGAACGTCAAAATTATTCTTTATCGATTACAGCGCTACCGCGGATGACTTTTTGAATTTAAAAAACTAACAGTATGAATAGTGTTGTGAGAAGTTTAAGTGCTCGGAGAAATTCTCACGAGCATGAGAATATGCCCGACCTTTATGTGCTTTGTGAATTTAATAAGCATTTATGAGCGTTTTGAAATAGGATTCAAAAAGTCATATCTTCTATTTTTATTAACTGGGTTGCGACAGTCCATGGAATTCTGGAAAGTCAGGGAAAATCAGGAAATTCAAAAACAGTCAGGGCAACTCAAGGAATTTTTTTTAAATTTCCAGCACTCAGGTAATTTCAATTTTCTAACTCATAATTATTTTGCATTTTCATATTTACTTATTTTTCGAGTGAATGTTGTACTATATTTACTCATCTTTTAATGATTCAAAGTGACTTGATAAAACTTCGATAATATTGACCACTAGAATTCTGTTTTGTCTACTACAATTCCATTAAATTCACTAATCTGTTGTTAATCCAATTTTACTATGTTAAATCCACCGAATACGCGAAATACTGTTGAATTCACTAGAATTCTGTCAATTTCACTAGAATTCGGTTAATTCAATAGAATTCTGTGAAATTCACTAAAATTTTGTTAAATTTTTAAAAAACTAGATTTCTATTAAATTCAATTACGTTAAATTCACTACAATTATATTGAATTTTCTCTAATTCTGTTAAAATAACAAGAATTCTGTTAAATTTAATAGAATTTTTTCAAGTTATATAGAATATTGAAAAGTCGTTTTAAATTAGGCCGTGTTTATGTGTACCTAAAATATCTGGCTATTTTTACCTAAATTTCAGTACAAAAAGTCTCTTTTCCATGGCTACTTGTACCGAAAAAATACGGTCATTTGTACCAAAATTTCGGTACACTTAGCCACGGCTTTTAAATTAACCAAATTACTGTGGAATTTGTTAGGAATCTGTTAAATTCACTGAAAATTGATTGAATTTGCTAGAACACTGCTAAAATTGCTAAAATTCTTTTAAATTTAATATAATTTTCTTATATAAATAATTAACTAGGATTCTGTTAAATTCACTAAAACTTCCTTGAATTTACTAGAATTTGGCTAAAATCACAAAAATTCTTTTAAATTTAATAGAATTGTTAAAATTTTCTAATTTACTTGATTTCTATTAAACTTAATACAATTATATTGAATTTTCTGTACTTCTGTTACAATCACAAGAAATATATCAAATCTAATAGACTTTTGTTTAGTAACTACAATTATTATATTTAATTAACCAATGTTCTGTTGAATTCAACAGAAATGTGTTGATTTCGATAGACATTTGACGAATTTACTAGAAGCCGATTAAATTCACTACCAATCTATTGAATTTTCTAGAATTTGGTTTATATAACTATAATTCTTTTAAATTCGCAAGGATTCTGTTGATTTGCTACAATTTTATGTAATTCACTAAAATGCTGTGACATTCACTAAAATTTGGTAAATTTACTAGAATTCTACTAAAATCACAAGAATTATTTTTAATTTAATAGAGTTTTTAAAATTTCTCAACTAACTAAATTTTTATTAAATTCACTACAATTATATTGAATTTTCTATAATTTCATTAATACCACAAGAAATCTGTTACATTTAAGAGAATTTCGTTAACTAACTAGAATTATTCTTAAAAATCAACCAAAGTTCTGTTGAATTTAATAGAAATATGTTACATTTAATAGAAATGTGTTGAATTCGATAGAAATTTGATGAATTTACTAGAATTCGCTTAAATTCACTACAATTCTATTAAATTTTCTAGAATTTTGTTTAAATTACTATAATTCTTTTAAATTCGGTAGGATTCTGTTAAATTCTCTAGAATTCTGATAAATTGACTAGAGCTCTGTAAAATTGACTATAATTCAAGACTTGCAGGCTAAAATTGAGGTCAGATTTCAGGGTTGCCTCAGATCTGGAAAGTTATGGTGAGTCAAGGAATTTCAATTCTTGGATTTTGTGACAACCATCATTAACTTTCAAAGCAAAAATGTCATGCTGTTCACATTTTACGTTTTATTCCAAAGTGTAATCGCTTAAATAGCTAAATTTATTTAAAATTAGTCAAATTCAATAATTATACAGTATTTAAATTTCCCGCGAAAATGTATCGCCTCAAATTAGAAGAGGCGCTGAATTAAATTTATCAAAGAATTAAAGTAATAGAAAACATATTTTTCGTATCCAACAGTATATATTTCAAGACTAATATGTTACTTCACTATGGAGTGTGCTTGTAAAAAATATATTTAGTACATAATTATGATGTATATTCGTTTAAACAATAAATGATTTAATTCTCTTAAATGCTCTATAAATTCTCTGTTCAAGCTTAAATGCTGAGCATATTCTCGAGAGCATTTGCTCAGCATAAATGCTTGGACATTTAGGAATTCTAAGTAATGAACATAGATTCCAGTGAATCAAAATCTCTGTTCATACGTTCTTTGAGCGGACGCTTCAATTTCTTAATTTATTCGCCTGGATCTAAGAAGTAGGAAAAGTGTTTTCACGTTCAAAACACGTATGACCTTTAGAAGTCAGTTAACGTCATAAGTCTAGAAAAAAGTTAGAATTTATCATCATGTTTTATTCAAACGCCTAATGCAGGAAACGATTTACGAACTTGCAGAAGAAATGGAATTTCAGACTCCGTTTGGATTTCGGGTAAAAGCAGCCACTCTTGGGAGAAATTTGTTTTTGAATATCATTTATCTTATGAGATGTTTTAAAAGTTGAAGGCAGTGTTTGGAAATCTTAAGAAATAATTAAATCCTTTTTTAATGTAGATTCTTTAGAATATAAAACCTTTTGAAATACTGGATGTATATATTTTTTTAGGTTCACTTAGAGGTGAATCTCTAAATTATCGTGACTCTAATTAAAAAATTATCCATGGTTAAAACTTGAAAATAACTTTGATTTAAAAATTTTTCTGAATAAAATTGCTCTTTTTTGACATTTCAGTCTGAAAATTTGCAGAATTTGAAATATTTTTATTTTTGAACGCTTCTAATTACAACAAAACACCATCTTTGCAATTGTTGAACTTCTCGGGTCTAAAACTTTTTTATATTTTTATTTTGAACTCTCCAAATTTGAGGCTGTCCAATCTTGAAGGTTTCTAATTAAAAATAATTCCATCTTAGACGCTTTTAACTAGATTTTCAATTTGAATTGTTCCTTTCTGTGCATTTGATATTTAAAGTGGTGCAGATACAAAAAAATTAAATAAAAAGTAGTTAAATATTTTCTAAAGCATAAAATAAAATTTGAGTTTGGACTCATACAACTTAACAAAATTAGTTACGAAATATTTAATTTAATTTTAATGAATTCAATGAATTTTAAAAATATTTTTAAATTGTTTTTCATTCACTTTAATTTTCTTTAATTCTCTTTGAATTTTGATCAGTTTCATTGAATTCTTTTTATTTTCCTTAAATTCATTCATTGTTTTTTTATTTTATGTCTTGTATTTTTTTCAATACACTTAAAATCTGTTAAATTCGCCCTGAATTCTGTTTATTCCTATTTTATTCAATTCGATGGAAATTATTTTATTTTTAAAATTTTGTTCAATTCACTCAAATTCTTATGAGTTTCGTCAAAGTTTCTTGATTTTCCTTGAGTTTTTGTAAATTCACCCCACGTTTAAAGAACTAAATGAATTTTTCAAATATTTTTTAATTGTCTTCAATTCACTTGAATTTTTGGAAAATTCTCTTTGAATTTTGATCAATTACTTTGAATTCTTTTCATTTCCCTTAAATTCATTCATTGGTTTTTTATTTTCTGTTTTGTATTTTTTTCAATACACTTAAATTCTGTTGAATTCACTCCGAATTCTGTTCATTTCCATTTTATTCAGTTCGATGGAAATTTTTTGATTTGTAGAATTTTGTTTCATTCACTCAAATTCGTATGAATTTCGTCGAAGTCTCTTGAATTTCTTTGATTTTTTGTAAATTCACTCGGAATTTAATGAATATAATGAATTTCAAAATATTTTCAGATCACTTGATTTTTTTTAATTTACCTTGAATTTTTATGAATTTCATCGAATACTTCTCATTCTCCTTAAATTCCTCGAAATTTACTAGTTCTATTTACTCTCCATTTATCTGTTTGTGGAATTCAATGGAATTTTTAAAAATTTGTTCCATTCACTTGAATTATTCTAAATTCACCCTGAATTCTTTCAAATTAATCTTGAATTCGTATGAATTTCATCGAATTTTTTGGAATTCCTTCAAGTTCTTCTAAGTATGCACTAATTTTACTAAAATCAATGGATTATTTTGGATTTTTTTCAATTCATTTGTTATGCAGCCAGGATTCTTATTAATTTGTTCTAATTTTTAGAATTTTTAAAATTTTGATCACTTTACTCAAGTTCTTATGACCTTCGCCAAAGTCTCTCAAATTCTCATAAACCCACTCGAACTTTAATGAAATCAAAGGAATTTTTTAGATTTCTGGATTTTCTCAATTTATTTGAATCCTTATGAATTTAACTTGAATTGTTTTGAATTAATTCTGAATTCTCATAAATTTATCCTAAATTTGTTAAAATTCACCTGGAATTCTTACTCTTTAAATCTGAAATAGTGAATTTCACTACTTCATAGTGAATTTTCACTATTTCAATTTAAAGAATGTGGGTCATCATGAAATAGTGAAATTCACTATATTAATTAGTGGTTTTACAGTTTCACTCATTCAATTAGAAGATTTCTCTAATCCGAAAAGTGGATTCCACTAATTCAAACAGAGGATTTCACTAATTCGATTAGGAGATTTCACTAATGAATATTGGATTTCACTAATTTAAACAGTGGATTAGCTACAATCACAGGTCTTGATAAAAATAATAATAGCAATCTTATTTCAATCAATCGTATTTATTAATAATAACTCGAAAATTATCTCAACGGAGTACACATCTTTACGTTTCATATATCGTATAAACTAAGAGGAAAATGAAAATCGAAAACATTTTACCATTCACTTAGAATTTCGCAATCTTTCCTCTCGGTTTCTTAATCGTTTAAAATTAAATTACAAATTACAAGACAAGACATGTTTAAAGAAATAAAAATCAAAGACATTTCACCCTTAATTACTCATTCCGAATCTTTTTCGCAATTTTTTCGTTATTCATAACTTAAAATGAACCATTCCATCTCATAATGAGTCTATTTATCTTATTAATACAAAGAAATCATATTAACAAATAATATTATGAAAAAAATATATAATCAAATTCAGAGAGCATCGAAAAAATAAAGTATGATTTGCAGGGAAATCAAAAATCGCAATGCCCAAAGCCTTTAAAATTAATCATTTTCACTATCGTATTAAGAATCGCGTAAGCCCACGTCGATATTTTAAATGATTCAATAAACCATTCAACCCAGCATCGACGAAAGTGTTGCAAATAAAAAAATTTAGACGGTCCACCATTTCAAAAATTCGAGTATGTACTTCAAAAGCTACTCGAAATTCCTGCAATGAAAGAAAATTATTTTGACATTTCAATTCGCTAAATTACAATAAACTTCCAAATCTGTGTTTCGGAATCCTCCTAAAATATTTCAATTCTACGAAATTCTTAATTTTTCCAATTTTCGAAAAGTTCAAAAAATTTTTAACTGCAAAAAAATTTTTTTGAATAAAAAAATACACGTGTCAATCCGTATCCACAGGATCGACAGGGATTGAACATATTTGTTGTTGACTTCTTAGTTTTACTACAGAATATTTAATTTTTTTTCATTCAAAATTATTTTTGAAATATATTTGATAAAATTTTATAATGCAGATATTATCTGCTTCGTTGGATTTTTATTAGTTGTAATAATAATTTATTGGCAAAAAAATGTCATGCATTCTCTGACTGGAGCACAAAATAACTTACTAATGAACTTTTGGGCCGATTCATTGTCCAATAAAACGTTTTCGTCTTCTTTCAATCTATCAGCTGATTCCTCGGCAGTTAGATTTTCATAATCAATAAACGTGGACATTTTTCCTCAAACAGAACATCGTAACCTGTAAATTGTGAGTTCTATGAGTCAGTTGTTTGTAAAAAATACAAGGAACATAGTTTTTTCTCATTTTTGAAGTTGCTATTTATTCATGTTGAGACATTACTAATTGATGAAAAAATGCAATAAAGTATCTAAATTGATAAAAAAATTATGCAAAAATAAATAAAGTCTCGAAAAAACTTGATAAAATACAAAGAAAGCACAAAGGAAATAATAATTTGATAAAATACAGAGAAGCGTCGAAGAGTTTGTTAGATGAGGTTTACCATTTGACGTGAGTGAAAAAACTGTGAGCAGTACATTTTGCCATGGATTTGATTTTCCCAAATTATTTTTATTTGTAATAACGACACTGCAAGCATTGGTGAAAAAGTAGGTTATGAATTAACTTGACTTGGCACCGAACAATTTGCGTAAAATTATTTGGAACATTCAACTTCGATTTGTGATAGATTTCGATCAGAAGGCAAAAGAAGTTGTTTACTTTATAAAATGTATGGCTCACCTTTCACAAACTTTATTTAGATACCAAAACACAGAGAAAGCGAAAACCTGAAAATAGGTTGTCCCATGGAAATCGACACGGAAAGCACGGAATGTAGGAGAAAATGGAGAGGATAAGGAATCGATTATTATCGATTAGATAACGCTGCAAAATCGATATTTTAAAATGTGAATTTATGAAAAAACGAATTGATTATGAAAAAATTAGTTGCATTAAATATTTTTATTATTATACATAACATAATATGATAATACGCTGTACTTACTTCTTAGAAAGGAGATTTAATTAGCCGGTTCACTCTGATATTCAATAGATATTCTCGCAAATGCATGAATAACCAAAACGATTAATTTCCGTATTTTAGACAAATATTATTTTGAAAAATTATTTTTTCAAAATAATTTTATGACACGAGCTATTATTTATTATTAGAATCATATTATTAACTTATAAGTATATTTCAAAGTTGTCCGATCGAAAATATGAAATTGAGGTTATACTTTTTCTTCATTTCAGTTTCACTATTTGAATTAGTCATTTTTAACTAATTGAGTGCTGGTGAAAATTGCACTATGACGATAGTGAATTTCACTAATTGAAATAGTGGAAGAAAGTGATTTCACTATTTTAATAGTGAAATAGCTTTCATTAATTCAAATAGTGAAATTTTCACTATTTCAGATTTAGAGAGTATTTCCATCGAATTCTTTTGAATTCAAAAGAAAATTAAGTCACATGATTAATGCACATTAGTCACTCTTAGTCACTTTTTGAGTTAGAAAATTAGTTACTTTTGGCCAGTTTTCAATTTAAACAGGTCACTTTTTTTACTTTTTAGGGTTTCGTAGCCATGGGGAGAAATCCTTATGGTTTCTGGTTGGCTGTCCGTCCGTCGTATGAATAAAGGGAGTGAAGCAGAAATTAATGGAAGAAAGGAGTGGGGGAAAGCAAGGAGAAATTAGGTAGGGGTGAAGTGAGGAGAGGGGAAATGAGGATGGGACTGGGTAGGGAGGAGTGAGGAGGGGAAAGAGGGTGGCAGGGAAAGTGTTGTATGGGGGGGGGGAA
>JAUMHM010085760.1:0-11386 GCA_032362435.1 Melikaiella ostensackeni | reverse complement strand
GCACGATGGTAAAACTCTTTCGTAATAGCAGCGCCATCGGGCGGTGAGGCTAAGTACTTGTTGAGTGACCCTCGTAGATGAGATTTTTCGAAAATTCTTTAAGTCTGTAATTGATAGAAGAAAAGCTCGTGGTCTCTTTCTCAATTACTGACGACTTCGGTGCAATTGACGACACCCTAAGCTATCGGGAGCAAAACTACGAAAAACCCTGATAGAAAGACGCGACTTGTTTCTTATTCAATGCGGGTCCTCTTTTCTTTATTTTACTCAATTCGCCACGAATTGACTTTAATAGGTTTATAGTTCGCAGTCAAGGTATTTGAAACTTAAATGTCTTTCCCGCTTATAAAATTAACACTTATACTACTGTGTCAGCACAAAAGTTACTAAATGTTCACAGTACTGTACGAAAAATCATAAAGTCACTAGCAGTTCAATAAAATTCTTTTGACACAGCAATCCCACTTCTGACACCAATGTTATGTCTGGGATTTCTCTAATAAAATGTTTCCATAGGAGTCCATCGTTGATTGGTTGAAGAGTAGATTGTCTAAGTTCTTTATTCTGTCTAGGATTGGATGAAACCAATATCGACAGAATTTAGGTTGATTTGAAATGAAACAGATGATTTGTCAGGAAACTGTCATTAAACTGCTTTGTTCACAAGTAAAATGTCCGATCACGGTAAACTGCTTCATAAATAGATTCACGGTGTGCTGGAGATCCAAATTCAAATTCGAAGAT
The DNA here is from genome assembly GCA_032362435.1 of Melikaiella ostensackeni. NCBI lineage: Eukaryota > Metazoa > Arthropoda > Insecta > Hymenoptera > Cynipidae > Melikaiella > Melikaiella ostensackeni. The sequence continues at coordinate 10,642 of JAUMHM010085760.1, read as the reverse complement.
TTATAATTATATTCACAATTAAAATTCACAATCGAATTCTGGTGCTGTCGGGCTTTACAATCATATTTGTATCGTTGAGTGCTACCACTCTCTGGCTCTGTCGTCGAATGAGAGCGAAGTTGCAACAAAAAGTTAAAATATCCCGACCAATGATTTTAAAGATCTAGCGGGTATGATGATTCATCATGAGTCCAAAGTCCAAGGTCAGACGGTTCAAAGTTCAAGGATTTGTAAACATCATTTGCAAACACAAGTTCTCAAGTTACAATTTTATGGCTTTCGCATCCGGTGTAACTGGCGCAAAAAGTACTGATAAGTATAAATATTTATGTAATACGAATAAATAAGTCTCCGTAGATCGGAGACAGAGATTTCGCATTTACTCGTTTACTATACAAGTATAGGAATTCATAATATTTAGTCTAAAATGAGAATCCCTCAATTTCGAAAAATATAGGGGTCTCGCTAAAAGAACAAAGTGCAAAGTCTTCCACCCTGATTGGAATATCTATTCTAATTTGAATTTTCGCAGGTAAACTATGTCATGCTTCAATGACCACCGTCACACTACTCTTCCATAACCTTCACCTTGGCTGCTGAAAAATGTCGCTGGGCGTCCCAAAATGGCTGGTTATGCTTAAGATGAATCTCGTGGCTTGTGGTTAGGGCTTTACGCAAGTGCCGTCCGCGATGAAATATGTGTGCGTGGAGTTGCGCTAATTCTTTGAAAGCAATGGCTGTCGGGCCTCGGATATCGCTGGTCAGTTCTTTCAGTGATAGGCTAGACTTGATGTCGGTAACTCTGAGTGTGCCAGGGATGGTGAACACGCGTTGTCTTTCATGCACCCCGATATAAAGACAATCGGCATGGTTGGCGTGAACAACATGGTGTTCTTGTAGCCAGGTTCTACCCAGGATTAGTTGTTCGCTTAAACTATCTGTGACGAAAAAGGACCCAGCGTAGGACCGGTGGCTTATTTCAACGTTAAAGTCGATTATCCTCGAACTTTGAGGGTGACCCCTTCTGCAGCCAGTTCAGCTTCGGGTGGAACTGGTCGAATCCTGCGGATTTGTTCGGGAGTAAGGAACATAGTTTTTATGACATTGTCGGATGAGCCAGAGTCTGCCAAGGCTTTCAGTCCCCTCCCTTCAACGTAAGTCCAGAGGTGGGGTAGATTTTTTATGTGGTGCGGGCGACGGTGATTATTAGTGGGAAGTGTTATTTCTGGCAGGTCCTTGTGGTTCCGCCGCCCTTCTCCAGTTTTTCGAGAGCTGGTTGGCTAGTACGGGGCAATCGCGGTGATGATGGCGCCCAGGACAATAGTGACAGGGCGGTGTGCGGTCGTATCCCCGGGTAGGTGGCGCGCTAGTCGATTGTTCGGAAGATTTCTTTATTCCTTCCTCGTTGCGATTACTTTCTGATTCCCTTCGGATTCATCTGCTTCCGCTGGAGTGGCTCTGTCCATTAGGTCCGTAAAAGTTCTGGGACTGGCTGCGCGAATGACGCGCTTGATGGAGGGTCGTAGAGTCTCCAGAACGGCATTTACTATGTCGGCCTCTGTGTTCAAAGTATTCTTCGCATTCTTGTAAAAAAACTGTTGGGTCCTCGTGACTCAGCTCCGAAAATTCTGGCAGAGGCGGTGCTGGTGCTTTGCATACCCGTATTATAGTACGTAAGTCGTGTATAGAGAGTGCTGGTGGGGTGACACGGAGAGCTTCTTGATTGGTGGAGTTAGTGTCGGCCATGTTGGGTGCTGAGTTTGTAGCAGAGCTAAGTTGCCTGCGTCCTGAGCCGAAAATTGGTAATGACGTAGGGGTTGGAGCAGGGATGGATTCTATGGATCCTGGTCTAATTTGTTCTCCTAGGGAAATAGTGGGGAGGGAAGATGGTGCCATATTTTGTAGCGAGGTATTTTGCAGGAAGCTTGTTAGGTTCTATTTTGTTTTCAGAACCTGAAGTTGGACGTTATTTAAGCATTGAGCTCTGTTATAAGATGAGTCTAGCGGTGGATTTGACGTATCACCTAGGGAAATTGTTTCCGCGTTGCTTGCGGATTCTTTGATCTCCATGGTGGATATAGAGCTGGGAAATGTATTGGATGCTACCGGCTTTTCTTGACCACCGCCGGAAGTGAGGAGTGGATGGTTGCGTGTTGATATAGTTCTTTCCATGGCTTGTTTCTTTCTAGGGGAATAAGGATCATATATTCTTATTCTGCCCGGCTAGCTCAGTAGGTAGAGCATGAGACTCTCAATCTCAGGGTCGTAGGTTCGAGCCCCACGTTGGGCGCCAATTGATATGCTCTTCACTTTATATGGTGGAAAGTTTTGGATGGTGGAGGAAGTAGCCGGATTGCAAAGTTGATAGGTGGTAATGTAGTGTGAGTTAGGAAGCGGGTGCGTTTGAGAAAAGGAGTCAGAGGGGTAGTGGTGATGACGCAGTGAGTCGTGGGAGGGAGTGAGTCCTTTGGTGACGGTGGTACCAGAAGGAATAGGAGGGGGGGAGCGTGGAAAAGCGTTCAAGAGATGAAAGTGTCAGAGAGCCATTGGTGAAGTGCGCTGTAGCGGACTGCGCTAGAGCGGTGCAGGCCGGCCTCACTAATGAGTGCGAGAGGAGCTAAGTGTGACGTCATGCAGTGTGTCGTTGCAGATTGTCGTCCGATAGGTGAAGTGAGTTCATAATCCGGCCGAGTGCAGCTGGTATGCCAATCGCATCCGCGGAACGAGTAACTGGTATGCAAGTAGTCTCGTTAGATGGAGAAAAGGAAAAATTATATAATAATAATTAATAATAAACAACATACAAGAGAAAAGCGTGGGGTGAAGATTCCCAATCCAACCAAGTGCAGCTGGTATGCCAATCACCTCATTGGAACAAGTAATTGGTATGCCAGTAGTCTCGTTAAATGGAGGAAGGAGGAAATGAAAGTAAGGACACAAGGGTTATGTAGGCATTATCAGTATTTCATTTTAGCAGATTCGATGTACAGTGGGTTCGCAAGCAGAGCGGATGACCGACCCTCAGTGCGAGAGAGACAGTAGCGTAAAGCGTAATGACGCGCAGGCCGATCGAGGTGGTCACTGACCAGAGCGGATGACCAATCCTGACAGTGAGAGAGATAGTGGAGTAGCGTTTGTTATTCTTAGTGATTCCTAGCCCGAGCGGATAACCAACCCGGAGAGGTAGTATGAGCTAACAGCAGTTGACCGACCGTTAGTCTTTTGGATCAGAGCGGATAGCCAACCCTGACCCTTCTGTCCGTTTTCGGCGCGAGCGCGCCTTTTTACCTTCGTTGCCCCGCGCGAGAGTCGCGAGAAGCCGACCGGAGTGGAAAGAAGCGAGTGGAGGGAGATGCGCGCGTTCGAGCTTCGTGGGCGCTGCGCTTGCAGCTCTCATCTACACTCGGTTCTGCCACTCCGCTGGCGTGAGGGAAGACGTATCTTCCTCATCCTGACATGGCCATACTTACGTACATACCATAGGTATGTTCACACCAGGGTACGAAAGCTTCTTCCTTTCCCGCGACAGGAGTGTTTCGGCTAGTCGTTTTCTCTCTCTCTTTCTCTTTCTCTTAATATTTAAAGGTCTAATATCTGAAATGGTTGCCTACCGAATGAAGAAACGTCGTTTGCGAAAAGGTTTTTATATTTAATATTGAAAGAGTATCGCTCTATGCGAGTCGCGTATCACATATCCAAAGGATCAGAGAACTTTGACATATACATTAGTCTTCAAGATCAGTGACATATACGTTTTTCACCTGGTGACGAAATCTACTTATGACAAAAAGGTAAATCTTAAAATTCTCGAGGATTGTTTTAAAGGATTAAAGAAACCTATATGAACCTTTTAGGCGCAAAACGTTCAGCATGTCGAAAAAGAGAAACGGAATAGATCAAAGAACGTGGGGCGGTGCCGAGGAAATATTACGTGATATTTTCTGCGTAAGTAGATTCTTCATAAAAGTGTGCTCAAATGAATTAAATATTCAAAGCTACGAAGAAAGAGAGAATATAAAACAAACGTAATCAAAACATAAGAATTATCATGATAAAAAGTCAAAGTATCGAAAATGATTGGATAGGAGATTAGATTTACCTGTTAAAAGAACTGAGGACATCTAAATTAGATGATCACTATGTCGATCCCTATCTGATCGCGAACGTTTTTTCAGATCATAATGAACCGAGCCGTGTAACTGAGTGTCACAAGCAAATGAAGTATAAATAATCATCCGATTTGATTATTAAATAATTAAATTAATTATATTAATAATTATTTGATTAATAAATTTATTCATTATTCAATTAATTTAATATTTTAAATACAAAAAATGTACATAATACACTGCAACAATCAGGAATAAGCAATGGAATACCTCGAAACAGAGGAAAACGAAAAATTCTCATAATAAATGACGAATTGCATCCTCCAAAGATGTCATAGGTGAATCTTAATTCCTTACAACTAGATTTATTGTCAGAAGAAATTGTTGTTGGGATTGAATTTAATAATGGAAATTAATAAAATATTGAAGTAACTATTAAATAAGCACTTTCAATCTAGAATCCTGAATTGAATGAGAATTACCTGGACTTATACTTGACATAAACTCACCTGTTAAATGAACCCTGGAGAAAGTAAAAGACTTATTTGTGATGATCGCACCTACGATCCTACGCGCTCGTCTGATACGCGGAGAGCTAATAACCGACGCGTTCCTAATCACAGTATTCCTCTCTCTCTCTCTCTCTCTCTCTCTCTCTCTCTCTCTCTCTCTCGTCTCTCTGGTTATATTATACGTAACTCACGTATCGACTCCAAATCAAAATATTTGACGAAAACTTCTGTAAATCAGAGTATATATAATAATATAATAAATTCGTACTCAACCCTTTTCGAAGATGATACAAAACGGATAACTGTTTACCATGAAGATTATATCGAGAATCTTAAAACTAAATATTTTATTATTATAAAATATTTAATAGTGATCCTCCTATTTTATTGAGGCAGAAAAAGAGACAAAATCGAGACAAACTGAGAAGAGAACCAGAAAAAGTCTGTTTCTCTTCTTAGTTGAAGAATGCACTTAGATTAACTGAGCGCATAAGGTTTGATTTTATGTTCCCACGGAAAGGGTAATTAATGAGATAGATTTTCTGAGAAGCCCTTTTGAATTATATGAAAGCCTGACTAAAACAGACGTGCAACCTTCAACTCCTTTTAGATTCTGTCTCTGGTAAACGTCTATCTTGTAATTTGAAAATGTCATATTTTATACAATTCAAGCATTTGTATGGTCACAAAAATACAATTTTATTAGCCTTTTGAGGAGGGGGGAGGATCTCAAAAACAAACTAAAATGTTTTTCAAGAGAATTTTAATAGTTTCTCACGATCTTTCTAAACCAGAACGGTGATAAGATAACAAATGTTTGGATCTCTGACAAGTTCCGAGACAGTTTCTCATGAAATTAACTCAAGTACATGCAAGCCCTCGGCAATAAAAATGTATAACAAAATCATTTTTAAAAAGCTTTTCAAGAGAATTTTAATAGTTTCTCACAATCTTTCTAAACCAGAACAGTAATGAAATAACAACTGTTCGGATCTCTGACAACTTCTGGGACAGTTTCTCATGAAATTCATCTAAGTACATCCAAGCCTTAGGCAATAAAAATGTATAATAAAATCATTTTTGAAAGGTTTTGAGATCCTCATGTCACTGGGCTGCAGTTATGATCGCCTGCATATCTTTATAGGTTTATTTAAAAACGGACCGCGTTAATATCTTTCAAGTCTGACCGGTAAAATGGCGATGAAGACAGGGGTCACGATACCCGGGTCCTGGCAATTTAGGTCTAATCACGCTCTGGGTGGCCGCTTAGAGAAACACCATTTGTCTTCAAAAAGCGAGTCATTGATCAATGCCCCCACCACCGGAGATTCTGGACCTGTTTATATGACCGTGGTTTTGAGAGCCAGCCGCCTGCCTGAGACTAGAGTCCTAAAGAGTTTGAGTACTCGGAGAGATTCTCTTGAGCATGAGAATATGCTCAAGAATATGCTCGACCTTTATGTACTTCGAGAATTAAATGAGATTTTATGAGAATTTTGAATTAGGCTTTAAAAAATCGTATCTTCTATTCTCATTAATTTACATAAGAAGAATGTCTTCCTGTTTACATTTTAAGTTTTGTTCCAAATTTTAATTGCTTAAATAGCTAAATTTATTTTAAAATACTCAAATAATAATCACATAATTTAAATTTCGCGGGAAAATGTATCGCCTCAAATCAGGAAGGGCGCTAGATTCAAATGATGAAAAAAGTCAAAGTAATAGAAAACATGTTTTGCATCAAACGGTTGATAATCCAGAACAAGTATATGCTTAATTTACTTTCGAATGTGTTTGTGAACAATATTTGTATGAATCATAATATATATTTCTTTAAACGATAAATGTTTCAAGTTCTCTTCAATGCTCTATAAATGCTTCATTTGAGCCTAAATGCTTAACATATGCTCGAGAGCATTTGCTCAGCATAAATTCTTGAGCATTCAAGAGCTCTACCTGAGACTAATAGACCTCTCTCAGTAAAATATCGTACTCCAGTATGGCGGAACATAGGAGTGCAGACAAGAGCATCAAATGCATGGGACTGAACATTATTTTTTAAATATCTGAGTAAAACATAATTTCCCACTATAAGTTTACTAAGAAAAAACTTTTTATTTTTCAAAAACTGTTTATTTCAATAGTAATATCGGAATTTTTTCCATATTGATTTTATTATTTTATTGAATGGGTTTTGAAAAACAAAAAGTCATTTTCAAATACACTTAGGGAACCTTTTCACGGAGCCTTGTTCTCAAATTATCATTGAGTTAATTTGAGACATCAAATTCGGATTTCGGTTCTCGCATTCCAAACAGGCCTCAGTGAAAAGGTACCCTCAGGGCGCATTTACACCTCTGCAGGCTGTCATCTGCAAGCGGTCATACCAGCCTCCTATAATTCTAGAAATATTGTAGTAATTTCTTCAGTAATATTATTGTAATGGTATATATTTGGCATGCGTACTAGGATTTGCAAGATGGCGTCGAATAAACATGGCCGACAGTTGAAATCTTAGCGCGAGCAGAAATTCAAATAAAAGGTGCAAAACTAATAGAATTTAGTAACTTTTAATGATACAGGTAAAGACTCAAGTAATTTTGAAGGTTATAGTGAAGATCCTAATAATTCTCTGAGAATTGTTGACTTGAAGAACGATTAATCTCTTCCTAGACTCAATGAATTCCTCATAAGAATAATAGTAGTAATATAGAAAGATAAGTATTCATAAACAAGCTTAGAATATTCCGGCAAACTAGAGGAGGCTTGAATGTACTAGAAATAAGGTATGTGCGATCTAGATTCTGAAAAAACAGTAAAGAGCGGGAAAGATAATAGGTGCTAGAATTCAAAGGGTGCAGACACCAAGTTGTCGCGGCGGAAACCTTTGAAGGCGCGAGTTCGGCGCTCATGAGATGTCATGGTGTTAATGAAATTTCGAATCATGAGACCTTTCGCGAGCTGCGTGTCGGAACTTGTTGAAGACTAGTTCGGACCTGCGAGACTGCGAAGGCGTAGATTTCATACTTTGACCTGATTTACTATCCAGTGGGCAAACAATGAAAGGACGTCTTTACGATAACTTTAAGACATCTTTACGACGTCGCGAAGAAGTCGTATGTCTGTGTCGTAAAGATAATGTAAAGACATCTTTGCAACATTAAAATGTCTTTAAGATGTCCTGAAGATATCTTTACGAAGCGGTCATAGAACGCCTTTGCTACAGCGTAAAAATGTCGTAAGGATGTCGTAAAGGTGTCCTCCATTTTTTTGTTCACTGGGTATTGATTAAAGATGATGACGATTTTTCTATCCTATATTTTAATTCGATAGAGCTGAACGGGTGGGGCGGCTCCTACCAAAATTTTCCCTCTCGCCGGGGGTTCGACGGTTTTCTCCAGAGAGTGAAGAGTCAGTTCTCCGCTAATTCCTCTACCAGCTTTAGATAAAAAGCTTGCGACTCTCTGTGAAAAATTGATCACTCAGAAACTTTTTCTACGTTATTCTGAGTTCAGACTTAGAATATTTTTCGGTGTTCAAACTCTCGGTTTTACTTGTCAATAATCAAAGTTCATTCAAGTTGGTAGTTGTTTTAAATGGAGAACTGAGGCTAGTTGAAAACTAAATTTATAACTAGGACAATGTTTGCGAATTAAAATGTCATTTCGTCAGTTCGCACGGTCCGCACTTCGCTTTATTCGCTTTCAGTGTTTACGTTATGTGTTACAAAAATATCGCAGGAAAACGAGAGGCAGCGTTTATCCTGCAAAACAAACATTCAAAGAAATTCAATAAATATTTTTTACTGCGAACGAAAATCACATAGAAATGGTTCATGCGGCCCTGATTGTTGACATTCGAGCCCGACGGATATATGTCCAAGGCCATTTTAGGCAAGAACCAAAGTCGGACTTATATTGGAATTTCAGTGTAAATTAAAAAAATTGATTAGAATTAACAGTGGAGTCAAGTTAGACGTTAAAAATGAAAAAGCTCGGAACCCGGCCTCAATCCATGAATTTTTATGAAGTCTTTTGCATTGTTTTGCTGATAGTACGTACCAAAATGTTAAAAAATCAGACACTAACGCTTTTTATTATTGAGTTCTTTAAACACAGAATATATCATATATATGCATATTTTCAGCTCTGAAGTTCATAAATTTTCTTTTTTTTTTTGCAAAGTGGACAAAGAATCACAGAAGGAAAACATTTTTTAACAGAAAAGTATATATAATTATGATAATGTAATTGGATAATAAAATGTTCACGACACTTGTGACAAACACTCGTGCAAGCGGCGCGCCACAAATCCTAAGAATTGGCATGGTAACTATCCACCTATTTGGAAAAGGTTTTCGTTCTTCAAATGTTATTTTTGAAAAGACAAACTGGTTTACCTGATTTACCTAGTGAATCAGGTAATCAGTGATAATAAGTGATTTCTGTAGCATGTAACTACATTTTCCAAATTTGTACTAATTTCACATGTTATTCCTTTTTTTACTCAGCCATTTACAATTCATTATGTTGAATTTTCATATCATGATTAATTTGTTATTAATTTATTATCATTGACTACTAAAGCATATAACAATTTTAACAAATTATTGCATTTTGAGGCGTCTTTTTACGAATTAACAACCCCCCAAAAAATGGTTTTTGACGATTATTTCGGAGAGGGTGTATCGGATGACGAAAATGCATTAGCACAAAAAATAAGACACAAAATTTACAAGAAGAGTAATGGTATACATTTTTCATGTGCGGGCCATCTTTTCCGATTAATCCACTCTCGGAGTGGTGGATAAGTTTGACAGCGCTTGCGCGGTTCGCACGCTCTTTTCTTTGCTCATTTCTCGAAATAAGGTGGTTTTTCGATGAAAATCTGTAGAACTAATATTGCGGAACGGAGAATTCTGTACGATTTCAGTCTTACACATTTTCATCGAAAAACCACCCCATTTCGAGAAATGAGCTAAAAAAGAGCATGCGACCCGCGCGGAGAAACTCACCCTCCACTCCGAGAGTGGATTACTCGAAAAAGATGGCCTGAACACGAAAAATGTATACGATCAAGCTTGTTGTAAATTTTATTTACTATTTTTCTGTACCAATACATTTTTGTCATCCGATGCACTTTTTCCGAAATAATGGTCAAAAACCATTTTTGGAAGGTGGTTTATACGATTTAAGGGTGCAAAAATAAAACATGCCGAGTCAAGCTTGATTCATATTGATTTCTAATGCCTTGAGGAATGTATACACCAAATATAAACACATGAAAGCTTTTTCTGCAAAAAAGTTTATAAATGTAAAAAGCTTTTGGTACGCCACTTTTAATTTTTTTGATCTGAAATGCATCAACAGCAACCACAAAATCTAGATACAATGTATTTTTGTGATTCTAAGACTTAATTTATTCAAGTTATTTAACTTTCTAATCTACTTTTCTAAAATTTTAGGATTAAAAGAAAAATTTCGAAGAGATCGTCAATTTCTGATTTATCAAATTTTTAGTACCTAGTTTTAGCAACACAATTCAAGAGGTTTCATGAAAATCCATGAAGTGAGGCCCGGTTTCCGAGGTATATACTTCATTTAACTCCACTATAAAAAAAATTATTATTTTCCTCTAAAAGATAGTGATATGAGGATGAAATTTGTTTTGGTGTTTCCCGACATGAAATACAAGTAATTAGTAAGATAAGATATGGAGGTCTCGATGTTTGGAGAAAAGTTAGAATTCTCTTTAAATTAAATTTTTTTTCAATTTAATAAATTTGTCTAGATGAGAGTCATCCGATAGGGACACTTAGGTGATTTTTTTTACTGTTATCCGACATCAAGTAAATGTAATATATGAAATGAAATCCGACAACCCAGCGTTTAGTAGAAAATTATATTTTTTTATTTTTAACAATTTTTTTTAATTAAAAAATTTGGCTAAACGGCAGTCTTCCGATAGGAATATTGGGATTAAACTTTTTTGGCTGTTATCTAACATCAAATACAAGCAATA
>JAUMHM010085759.1:0-11386 GCA_032362435.1 Melikaiella ostensackeni | reverse complement strand
CAATGCTTTCTATGTTTTCCCCTCCATCGCTAGGAACCAATATGGCGGTCGAGCTTACCTCCTTTTATAGCGCTCTAGCCGCATAACACACATATAGAAAGTATGCAAACGGTATGCTGGAGAGTGTAAGTAGCATGGAGCGAGGTAGTGTACCGTGTACGTGAGTTCAACCCATGTGCCACACGACGTGCCCGGGTACAATCGTAGACCGCAAAAAAATTAGAAGCCTTTTTCCTAGATCTGACGAATTTTCAGGCTTTCTTTCCTCCAGTATTTTCTTCAGCGTGAATATTCACCGAAACGTTCACCATTATTCTTATACAGTCACAACATATACATATATATTATTACCCTTACTTTAGTTGATTCAATCAAATTAATGTTTTAATACTGATTCGATTTATTAATTTTGGAATTCATTTCGTGGAATGCCAGCTAATTTCCCATTAAAAATCAGCAAAAGAGAATTTCAGCTCGAAATTACCGAAAGCCCACTTAATTTCAACAATTCAAAAAAATTCTGATTCAGGACTACCTCCAAATTTCGGGTTACATAATCGTTCAATGGTTGAGCCAAGCTAGTCAGATATTGCGGGAGGCAGAGAGGGGAATGGTCGTGAATGACGTCACGAGTGAAAGGGTAGTAAAATTTAAAAATGCGCGTTCATTGTATCCGATATATTTTGACACCCATAATCTTCTTTCCTACACAAAAACATGATAAGGAAAGAATCTATCGTTTCGAAGCCGGCCATCTCGCCTGGCCGCGTAACTGATTTACGCGTATGATCAATTTTTCTAATATCGAATTAGGAAACAGCGAACTCAATTCATGGGAATAACATTCCTGATTTCAAATATTATTGGGCCATGGTTAACCGACCCCAGCGTCAAAAGCAATCACTACACTAACTTGGCATAGAAAATAGACATTCCAAATTTGATTCCGAGTATTGAATGATAAATTCCCTCGTGAAAATAAAGACCGAAAAAATACTACAGTAAGCAGGTATAGACGTTGGTTTCAAAGCGGTCTCAAACAGTCATATTATGGTCCCCAAAAGACGACGGTTTATTTGCCCCTCGTCCTACCCAGCGAGTCTGTAGATACAGAGCTATGTGTTAGACAGAGAGAGTAGTATGTATTCCAATACTATAAAAGTAAGTCAGGTACAGGCTGAGAGGTGCATACCAGAGAAAGTTCAAAACCTGTTTGCAAGCGTTTTGGAATCGGCCTTTTTTGAGTCTTTATTTTCACGAGGATTAGATCACTCAATTTATATTCCAAGGTTGAACTGTCGATGGTTACTCATTAAGTTAATTTTCTGAAATGAAATGCCCGAAGTTATTCCGATTACGCCAAAATGGCGATTGTTGGTGGAGGGATTCTATCTAATGAATTTCGAACATTTTGAGGGACGCGTGGTTAAATTTTTGGATACCAATTCACTGATTTTACACAGAAAAGAATTCGCAAGCACGCATTTCGAAACTAGCGATTTATTACAACTGCACGCGAAGATTAACCACCAGTCAGCCGTTGCTGACAGATCCTTAATTCGGCCTTTATGGCCTACTTGAGTACGAAAAATTTGACCTCATCTGCGATTACTTGCCCACCCCGTAGTGAAGCACGTCCGAGTGGCATTCTCCTTTTTTTGCTTTAACTTAGATTTGACTCGAATAAATTTCGAGACATTGTTACTCATATGAACATCGAACTAAGAATAAGTTACAATGTCTAACGTCCGTCCTCCTGGACTCGCAAGCGGATGTATGTCACGCGCAGATGACCAATCGAAATGTGAACGAAAACATCTACAATGGACGGCGCGAGATGACGCACTGATCCTGTTTTTGAACAACACCCAGACTTATCGGGCGGTCCACGGCACTTCAATATATCATAGAGCAATATGGCCGCACGCGCGACCACGTGGCCACGTGCCGGTTTGTTTATATCGTAGCGCTGAGAACCTAGATGTGGTCTTCCTGGTTGTTCTAGGGCGCACGAGAATCTCATCCATGTGTGCAACCAAAGTCCTCTTGTCTCTTGTCGTTAAGTGTCGTAGCCTGGGCGTTGACTCCGTCGAACCTGTGAAAGTGTTCGGAATTCTTAACAGACCAATGGTCACCAGCGACGTTCGTGTTTTAAGCCCTTTGTCTCGTCGCTTTATGTAAGAATACCAAACAGAAAGAATTTATGTGATTAGCTAATGTAGTGTATTTGATTACTTCTCATCCTTGGTCGGGCGGTAATGTAGACCAGTCTAAATAAAGTCACAATTATGTTTTCATTTGACATGCAAAACCAAAAATTATAAAGAAAATTACTCAACTCGGTTCGATTGGTTTCTTGAGAGTACATTTTGCTCAAATCCATCAATCCCAGCTGCTCGCAGGCAGCTGTCAAAATTCTGATCCCTAGTTCGAACCTCGAGAGTAGTCTTTCAAAGTGAAATAATCACATTTTGAGAATGATTTAGAAATATTTCGAATCAAATTTTTAGTTATTTAACTTCCCATGAGCAGTGCACGTATTTTAGAATCAATTATGAAGCAAGAACGCATACAGCAAAACAGAATAGTTAAAATAATTAAGTCTGAACTCCAAGATACCACTGGGACATGGTCAGTTCTTACTCGCGCTCATCAGTGCCTCCGGATTAGGAAACCATCCCTGTTTGCGATGACCCACTAGGAGTCCCGTGAGGTTTAACCTGTGACGAGGTTAATTACAATGGAAACAAAGAATCCGAAGTCGTCCCATGTAGTTAGAGCGAGAATTGCCACTCCCAGCGTTTTAAGACTAAGTCTCCAAGACTGAACATTTCGTTTAGTCAATTCCAATTGTGGCTCACAAGAGAGAATTCGAATTCGTCAAAAAGTGAAGAGGAGGAATCATAATTACTCTAACTCCATGTAATTGGAATTGGCCGATGGTCGGCTTATTGATGAGATTTTACTTATTATTATTAGCTCATTTTAAATGAGGAGAAACCTGCTTCGAAGGGTTATAGTCAATCATAAAAAATTATCTGTCGACACAATTAATTCAGTTGGAGGGAACTCCACTGCCCCCCCCCCCCCTAAGAAGACTGCGAAACTTTTCTCGGAACGAAATTATGATTCAGATTAAGTCATATTGAGCTCATTATGAGAGATTATTAGAGCTTATTGTCAGAGAATTGGAAAATTATGGGAAAAATGGGAATTTATAACTTCGTTTCCTGGTTTGGTTTGATGTTGAATCGGGACTTGGAGGCGGCCTACCTCTCGCGCCCTGGACACACTGGACTCATTTTGAGTCGAATGAATTTGAATTTCAGTGATCGATGTTTGGAGTGAGTTCTGTTCAGTTTCGGAAGTAATACTCCACGCAATTTTAATTAAATTGTTCTAATCCGTGATTATAACGTCTGGCTGAGGTTTATTCGGTTCAAATTTCAGGCTTTGCTTAAAGTAAAAGAAGCAGCAACGACCCTCAATCCCCTTATGGTCGTTGCTTTCGCAATTGAATTAAGGTGGTTCAGATTCAGGTTGACTTTTTGGCTTTATAGCCGTTTCTTGATGTCGGCCTGGTCTTCCCGCCGAAGTTAACACTTGAGTTTGATTTTTTGATGCTGAACTTGGCCTATCTGGATTTCCTTCCATTTGCATGGGAGGCATACTCCACTATCTGGAGCGAAGGTTCGTTCCACCTCCTCAGCCAACTTTATTATTTCATTCTTGTCGTCGAATTCAAAGCGTCGGATTGCCTTGTGCAATTCAGGTCTCATGTTCCTATGAGTGCAGTCTATCTACTCTTCCATTGTGACCGGGCGCTGAAATTTAAAAAAGAGGCCCTGCATACATACCAGGAAATCCGTGGTCCTTTCATGTGGACCTAACATCGAAAGGCGATTTGTTCCTCAAGTCGCCAATGGTAGCCCGCGTCGCCATATATCGACAATAATGAGGTTTTGAGGTGTTTCCAAGTTGACCAGTCATTAAAATTCTAATGGAACCACTAAAGGGCCAGTCCGTCAAGGATAAATGGAATCGCAATCAGTGACTCCTCATCACTCAACCCGGAGACCGAGCGGCCTTCTTCCACACGAGCCAGAAAATTCTCTACGCTCGTCTCGTTGTCACCTGCGAATACAATTCTCCACTTTTTTACCACTGAGTCCAGTGTCTTGGATGAGCCTCTCTGAGCTCTCGTGAGCGGAGCTGTGATCTGTTCCGCATTTGATGTCAGCCCATTCAACAGACGGCTCATATGTGATGCCCCTGATTCCAGGAAAATGTTACTGTTCCAGAAATCGTTCGGACTTCTATACTGAGAATCAGGTTGGTGATGTTTATCAAGTCCTAATGAGTGATATCCTTGTGAGGTTTGCCCACTGGGACGAATCACGAAGGACCTGGATGCGGCCGGGCTAAAGCTCATATTAGTTGTTGACGAATTGCTAATTGGTGAAAAGAGGCTACTGGACGGAATAAACGGGTTCCGTTCTACTACAGACGGAGACTAAACGAAGCACCCTAGTGTTCTACCTACACCGAATTGGATCGGATAGTTTAATTCGAATGGCTGAGTACTGGCTGGAGAATGCTCCATCCGTTCAATATGGGAGGGGCTTCTGACCGACAATGGGTGAATCCCTGTCTGTCAATTCAAGGTCCCATATTGCGATAAGTTTCGGAACTTGGATCCAGGGCACTGTGGTAGCGTCGGTTCAAGTGACGAGCCTCTAAAACCAGAAATTGATGATCATGCATCGGCGTACTCACAGAATAATGCATGACTGTCGAATGAGTTAGCCCAATCCCATACTTCGAGCCACATGAGTGTTGCGAGGTCAAGACGACTCCGGAGAAAACGTACGTTAGACTGGTAGTCCCCTCTTCTTTTGTATAAGAGAGGACGACCTACATATAACTAAATATTGATTTGTACAATCACCGCTTATTATTGTTTGTGTTTCTTGAAAACGATGATGTGTCCGATTCAATTGTAATTTTACCTTGAGAAAGACCCAGTTACGGGTGGGAACGTTGGTTCATTTCAGGTTGTCTTTTTTGACTAAATAAACGTATATTGAACGTATGACCGAAATAATTTGTCTTTTCTCTCTAAATGAGATAAATCTTTATCAAAAAACCATTCAAAGAAAGGTTGAAGAATTTTGAGACATTTGTCTCCAATTTGTGATTCCTATTGTTATTAAATTACATGTTCATAATTTTTTTTTGATTGGGGATAAGCCACGAAGCGTCAAAATTTTTTGCAAGTTAAGGTCAATGTCTAGAATCACGGCTTTTCCGAATTCTCATAATTTGATTGAAGTTTTTGTTCCAAGTTATTCATTGAAGCACTAAAATGAAAAATCAATAGGTGGCGTTAGCGAAATTAATCGACTTTTCATTAACAATCTGATTTTTGGTTAAAATTGCAAGTTTTGCGGAATTGAAGAAAACACTGAACTGAATAAAACGCTGAACTGCATTGAAGGAAAAACGGAACTGCTTGGTCCATCGGCGGGTCTCAGTTTATATAGCAGTAGTATGACTAAATTATGACGTGAGTCTTAAAACACTACTCATCACAGATCCCTAGTTCCATTTTTAGTTTACTGCGACTTGAAGTTCATCTTACATCGATTCCTAGATATTTGTCATGACTAACGCCTTTTTAATCGGTAATGGAGCGCATGGCACATGAAGTGTCTAATTAACCTTCAAGCATAGGCTCGGTGCATCTGTACTAGTATAATAATTTGGTAAAATTGGTCGGCGCGTAACAGGTTAAAGGCCTAATCTATCTTACACTTGGCAATTACGTAATCGTACAATTCGTACATACATAATAATCATAACCTATAACCATAAATATATAATGATAGCTAAAAAATCCATAACCATCTTGATAAAATTGTAATGAGTTTTCCCTTCAAATAACTCATTTTAACATAATTGACTATAAGAACTCGTGTACGCTAAAGTAAGTCATTATTTTCTGCGCGACGAGAATTCACGTATTGAACTCGTATAAAGAATCGTACGATAAATAAGAAAACATGCTTGAATACATGTAACAATTTAGATTTTGTAAGCGAATCGTATAATGTAATTGTGTACGGGGGTAATGACGGTGGTGTACATAATGACTCGATATGATAAACTGGTTTTGTAAAATTATATTCTATGCTAATCTCATGTAGAGTTTGTGTCGTGTTATTGGTAACTGTAATATTGCGTTACTGGCTTGACACTGACATGTTATATGTAAAAAAAGAAAATATTTTTAGAGAATTTCGTAGATTTATTATGGCATGACAGTGGCAAGAAGAAACTGATTATGTTAAAATATTTGCGTTACGCTGTTAAGGGACCCTTGAAAAAACGATGAAAGAAGAAGAAGGTAGCCTCCATATCCCCTCCCTTCCTACATTTTCTTCCGTCTTTTTTTTTATTGTTTTTTGTTTCATTTTTTTTTGTCGTTGTGGTTCAAAGAAAAACAATATTTGAAAATCGTAGTGAAAATAATACATGATAAAAAGGAATCGCATGATGGTAATCGTTGTCCTTTTGTTGTTATTTGTTGTTTGTCAGAAGGAAGCGAAGAGTGATAATTCATTTATCGATTTCCACTAGATACCGGTAAGTTAGAAAAACACTTTTACATATTCGTTACCCAATTATTTGTTTACAGAGTTAATTTGGAAAATGATATATTGTTTTTCTCATATTTGAACGTAGGCTAAATTCAAACGTTTCGGATGTCTGTATGGAGTAGTTTATTAAAAAGGGCGTGACGTAAGTGAGAGCGAGAGACGATTTAGGTAGAGGAATAGAATGGTCTAGTTCCTTAAGATTATAGCGTGGATAAATGAAAGGGTTTGCAGGTTCCATTTTACAATCCGATTGTAGTTGCAATATTATAGAATAGAATGACCTAGTTTCTTAAGATTATAGCGTGGATAAAAGAAAGGGTTCGCAGGTTCCATTTGAGAATCTGATTGTATTTGTAGTATTGCTATATTTTGAATTTCGAAGGAATGTTTTCTGTCACTTGGACGAAGTCATTGAATTTTTTCAATAGGAAAGGTAGAATAAATCCAACCTTAATGAACTTTTAGTGGAGTTCACATTAGGTAATCAGCGAAATCGACGTAAAATTGACATTTATAGGGACATCATTCAATGAAAATCTCTATTTCGCAAATAGTATTCGTTGAAATATTGAAAATTGGAACTTGTGCGTCACAGAAGCTTCCGAGCGTCGTTTGGTAACATGATTAAAAAAAATTATTGACCACTGTAAAATAGGTTTAATTAGAACCGGATACTGCTAGATAAGTCATTTGTGGTTTTTCTGTAGATTGAGATTCTTTAACTTGTATCGAAATCAGAAAATATAGATAAAGGATTCGGTTTGAATAAGTGAAATTCATCTGAAAAGAAAAAGGGAACTGTTAATGAAAAAATTAATTGATTTTCGTGAATAAATATAAGATTTCATGAAACGGAAGTATTTCCGAGATGTGAGGAAAGAACGAACGGGGAAGTGTAAAAATTGAGGGACAAATAGTGGGTCCAACAGTGGGTCTGGGAAGAGAAGGGGATCACACTCGCCGTTGATCACGTGAATAAGAGCGTTGGCCAGCCCCTGTAATATGTTGAAGTAGGAATTAGAAGCCTCGTTTAATTCGGATAACCATTTTGCTGTAGTAGTTCGGCAGTCGGTACCATTTTGGTCACTATGCTTGCCTTCAAATGATATTGACTCTCCAAGAATTCTCGAAAGATCCGTCACTTGTTGCATGGATGGGTTTCTATTGAGATATATATTTCCTGCTTGCCAGGAAAATACAGATTCCTGAACTTAACTATTATGTCGAATTGTTCAAAATATTCATTCTTATCTGTTTCAAGTATTACATGAGAAATATAATCCAGGAAATATGAAATTCTTTTATCAAGTTTTGTTATTTGACTTCTCAAATTGTAATTTCCTGTTTCTGAAGTATCCATGCAATAGTCAAAAAGTCCCTTATAATTTTAAGTTGAAAGATATTTTAGATCGTATATTTCTGACATTTCGACATATGACACAAAGTAAAATCAGAAAAATTCCAATTAGCAGTGGATGATTCATTTTGCTTCTCGAATATCTGAAAAAGAAAAAAGAGTATTAAAATAGAACAATATGAGAAGTTCAAGATAACTAATAGCAATAGAAAATCATATCATCTTGATTTCCAAATACGTCTATCAGAGCGTCAATGCGTTTTAATCCTTAATTTTCAACTTCTGCTCTTATTTCGGACATAACACTTTGATTTGTAAGATTCGCTGCCCATCTAGGGATATTGGGATTATCTCGGTCTAAAAGTTTCGCATAAAACAAATATGGTCAAATTTTAACTAAATCGATATTATAACAAAATACAGTCATCAATGAGTCAATGCGTTGACATTGTACTGGTTTAATCTGAAATAGATGCAAGAGATGCATTTGTTTTTATTTTCGGATATTTATGTGTGATCTTTTAAGGCTATTGACATGTACTATAGTTGGTTTCCCTTGTATATTAATTTTTACGTTTCCTTCACCTAATACGTCTAATACTTCGTGAGAGCTTTTTTAGTTTTCCTCCACATAATAGATATACATTATCTCCGATTTTTACTTCTAAGGGGTTTGTTCTCTTATCATGATGTACCTTAGATTTTTCTTTCCCTGTTATGAGATTTTGTCTTGCTTGCGCTCTCATTTCGTAAAGTGTTACAAAATTTATTAAATAATCGTCATATGTTTACAGTCGTCCCACTCTGAATTTTTAGGAAAAAATTGTTTGAGATATCCTCCTAAAACGTGATGTAAGCCCTCGCGTGATCCATTTGTTTGTGGATGAAAAGCCGTAGTCCGGAACTGTCTGACTCGAAAACGTTTTGCTAGTCTTTTTAATAGATTGGTTGAGAAATCTCTACCTTGATCTGTTAGTACTTCTTTAGGGGACCTAAGTATACCAATAAATTTTTTGACGAAAGCATCAGCTATTACGCTAGCTCAGTGATTGGGAAAAGGGATAGCTAGAGAGTATTTTGTAAAACTGTCTTGTATTGTAAGAATATATAAATTTCCTGATTTTGTTGCAGGTAATGGACCAACAATGTCCACTGATATTTTCTCGAGAGCTGTCGTGGGTGTATCCGCGACAACTATAGGTCTTTTCGTTTTAACCCGAACTAATTCCTTAAGCTGACATTGCAAACAACTTTGAATGCATTCTTGGATATCTAACTGCATATTTTCCCAATGAAATTTTTGACGAATTCAATTATACATCTTTGTGACGCCTTTATGTCCTCCAAGTACTGAGGACTGAGCTTCTTCTATCAAATGTAATCTTTGTTCCTTTGTAAGATACTGTGTTATCCCATTACAAACTACAATTTTCGTAATTGAATCATAAAAACCTATATCGAATGTTGATTCAATTTTTTCCCATGGTACACAATTAATTTGTCAACTGCTTGCAACACTTATTGACTATAGAATCAGTTTTTGAGCTGATGCGCGTAATAAAAAATTAATAACTTAATGGTGTCCAAATTGTCTGCTAAATTTTCTTCCGTATCCTCTTTGATTGAGAGGGCCAAATAATAATAATTCCCCTTTTTGATTTCCTTCACCATTCCTTTTTGTAAGTTGTTCAATTTGGGCAAAACTCCACGTTTTACTAATGCTCTGGATCCATTGTCGCGTGGCGTGCCATCCATGGCAACAAAATAAACATAATTATCTTTTCGCATAGTTAGTTGGTCGCGACATTTAATTATATATTTTCCTGACAACATTTGTTTTATAGGTTGCGCATTTTTAGCTTCTTCATATATTTCGAGTTCAGAATTTTCATCATTGGAAGAAACCGCGTGAGGTCCTTTATTCCAATTTTCTACAACTTCTCCTTCTGAGCTGGAAAAATAATTTTCACTGTCTTCATATTCTTGTATAAATTTTTTTATTGAGTAGCATTACTTACTTACTTTTACTACTTTCGGCTTACTTTTACATACCTTTCTTCTTCCTATTTTTCGCTTAAGTCGCAATTTCTCACAAACTGAATTGCGCTATATTTCTGGGGTTTTTTTGGGCTCCTGAATCCCCCTGAAATTCAATCACCAAAAAAACAACCCTCACGTTTCAAAATCATCCCTCACATGGAAATTCAACATTTTAAAAAATGAAGCGCGCCTAATTTGTGGGCATCACTTTTGGTCCATAGAAATACCAACTTCGATTTTCGGGCTCCAGCCCTTCACGCCAAAAAGCAACTCCTCTGTACCACGTAGATATAGGTTTGTTAGAAAATAATCTTCCTCAGAATTTTTCAATGTTAAAAGAGATTTGGATTTTTTGTGCTCCTCAAAAATACTAACTTTGATTTTCGGGCTCCAGCACTTAACACCAAAAAGCAGCCCCTCTGTACAACAAAGATATGACTTTGCCGATAAATAATCTTTTTCAGAATTTTACAGTGTTAGCAGGGTCAATAATTTTTGGGCTCCTCATAAATACCAACTTCGATTCTTGGGCTCTAACCCCTATGTATAAAAGCTACCTCCATTGTACAACGCAGATATATCTTTGTCAAAAAACTATATTTTTCAGAATTTCACAGTGTCAATGCAGTCTCTCGTTTTTGAGCTACTCAGAATCATCAACTTTGAATTCTGGGCTGCAACCCTTAATGCCAAAAGCAGCCCCTCTGCTCCACGTAATGATGGCTTTACCGAAAAATAATCTTTTTCAGAATTTCACAGCGCCAATAGGGTCTCGTATTTATGGTCTCTCTCCCGAAATACTAACCTCCATTTTTGGGATCCAACCCTCAACGTTAAAAACTAACCCCCCTGTACCACGTCGATATGACTGTGCCAAAAAATAATGTTTTTCAGAATTTGACAGTGTCAACAGACACTGTAGAATTCACACTAATCTGAAAATTTTTGGGCTGCTTCACTTGAAGGCAGCTAGGATGGGGTTCACTAAATGTGGTAGGGGTGGTTTCTTAGGGTTTCTGATTATTACTGTGTGTGTGTGATCATAATAAACTTTGTAATTTCTAATTGAGAAGTATTATGATTTCATTTGCACTAGATTAGGTTGAGTCAATGATTTTGCAACTTTTTTCTTAAGCAAAAATTGTAGAGTCTTTATTGATTAACAAGTTCAAGTGAAACTCGCGGCTAAGACCTTTTTCGACCATGGAACTGTTTATCTAGTTTTTTACTGAAGAAACAAATATAATCACTTGGCGCGAATTGCACGTTACTAAGGTGGTCTTTCTGGTTAAACCGTCACGTTCCTCGCGTTATTACATACTGAAGATTT
>JAUMHM010085758.1:0-11386 GCA_032362435.1 Melikaiella ostensackeni | reverse complement strand
TTCTCTCAGCTGAAACTATGCAGAATTCAATAAGATTTTCAGCAAGGAAAATTTTTATAAAATTTTATGTTCAAGCACATATTCAAAAAAGGGATAGCCTCATGTTATTCGCAATACTATACATATATACATGTTTGAGAATTAAAATATGAAAAGGAAAAAACAGGGTTCACAAAAAAAGGTTTTTATGAAATTCACCACGTATAATCAAAAACGATACTTTCGCAAAATAATTGCAATGCTTTCATTTATATCTTATGTTTTGCATGTATCACTTTTTTCAGTTAAACATTTTTCAAAATTCAGGATAGGTTGATTATCAGGGTGTCCTAAAAAAACAATTTTTTTTCTTAATTAGGCTTCCCCTAAATTTGTTCCATTTATTGGAAAAATAATTGAGTATTCTTTTTTTATTCAAAAAACCAGTTTGAACCGCGGTCCTAATACCTTAAACATCTCCAAAATGATTGGGATTATTAATAAACATTAATTTCTGTAAAGATTATGAGTATTTGGCAGGACATATAACTGATGGTACCAGACGCCGAGAAAAAAACGAGACCCAATTAGACCAAAAATACTCCCCCAAATTGTGAGAAACTAACCTTTATAGGGGTTGAATTGAAAATATATTTCTCACTTTCCTCTTTCCTATACCGTATTTAAGTACCGAAATATCCAAAGAATTGGGTGCAAAATTTTCAAAATGTACAATCTGATATTTGAAACCCTATGAAGGGTAGTTTTTCATGCTTAAGGGTAACGTTTTTGATCTAATAGAGCCAGTTTTCTTCTTCAGCATCTAGTACTAAACCTTGTATGTCCCGCAAACCTCTTATCATTTTTATGGTGTTAACATTAATTAATATTTTTACTCATTTTGGGGCTGCTTAAGGTCCAGTACCGTAGTAAAACCTTTCTTTTTTAATAAAAAAAGCACACGCATTTATTTTTTCTCTGAATGGAACAAGTTTTGTTTTGAAACAGTGGGTCTCGTTTAAAAATAAGCGGATCTTGTTTTAAGAAAAAACTAGGCTTGAATCTAGTTAAAAATTAAAAATAGGCTTAATTTAAGGCGTAACAAATTTAAGGTATTATAAAGATAAGACTTTTTCTGTGATTGTATACAGTGCAACAATTCTTAAATATAAAATATTTCACAGAAAAATTGAAGTATTATAAATTTATTGAAACTATATAACAGAATATACTTAGCCATGTAAATTGTACATTATATTGAGCATTAAACGACAAGAACTACATAAATTTTAATAAAATATATTTATGTAATATAGAATGTAAAAAATATCATACAAACATTGAATTTCATTTCACATTTTGTCTAAAGTTTAACATTCAGTCAGTCTTTAGAAACTAATTTTTTTATTCATAAAAAATATAAAAAACCATTCTATACATTTTGTGAAGCATTTCTCTCTCATTCAGACTTTTTTTTTATTTCATGCGTGAATGTCTCGCATTTTAATAATACACGTATTTTGAGAATCCGAAAATAAATATCTTTTTCTCTATCCTTAGGATATGATAAAGTCTTCTTTGACATATGTCTATTGCGAGCAGTATTATTTATTTAATCTCAAATTTATTTTGGAATTTTATAGATGACTTTTGTTCTGCTGTATTCGAGATATTCCAAGATATATTTTCTCCCTCTGAAGAATAATTGCCTTTTTGTATAGTGAGAGCACATGAGCGATTAGGAACTCTGAAATAAAAAATAATTTGATGAGGAAAAAATTTTTCAGAAAAAAGCATCATCTTTATAGAGTAGCTTGAAAGTTGTCAATTTAACTTCATTATTGTATTTTATTTCATATTTATGCTTTAACATTATTTAGAAGAATAAATTAGGTAATAACGATCAAAAGGAATCAAAGTAGAACACAAATTTATAATCACGATGAAAGTCACCAGAAAGTTTCTTAAACTAGAATTATTATAAATAATGATAGCGTGTCTGCGCTCAGCGTGAGATTCCAAGTGATTGCACAGACGTACAAAGGAATTTTTCCGCAATCGAGTCGCAAATATTGATTTAAGGGTGTTCTCAACTCATATGGTTTGATACCTCGGTAACAAACAAAGCGAGGATCTGGAAAAATAATCAAAACATTACTAATACTCAGGTGTAAATGCATTTTTTTAAATGTTCAGTTGAATGATCTTAACTGGAAAAAAATAAAATGAATAAACAAGCAAATACTATAAACTGCAGGCAATACATTAAATTGCATCACGACAGAAACTACATCCCTGAAGTATTATTTGAATATGCGAGAAAACTGTATTTTTTTGCTGTATCAGTACTCCAGTTTTAATTAGTCAAATTAAATAACATGAAAGAACAGTGAAGCTTTTATGAAAAATTGAAATTGTATGAGATGTTAAGAAAATGTGTAAACGTAGATTTACATGGATAATTAAAAATTAATAATTTCTTTACTGAAAAGTTCATTTAGGTTGAGAGGAATCATTTATTTATTTAAGTATTTCTAAACTAAAGATGATGTACAGATTTGTTGTGAGTATCTTAGTGATGCTTGTTCTTCAATTTTTTTCCACAAATGTTGCATTGAAATTTTGGTGTTGTTCCACATTCCAAACGCAAAAGTCTATTAAGTGAAGTTTTCAACTGATAATATCGCTCACATTTGTAACAGGCCCACAATTTTTCGGCAGCTGAAAAAAGAATATAGTGAGTTAATAATATAGTAATCTGCATTAATTCAACATATTTATTTATTATATAAAAGAAAAACATCGATCAAAATTAATTTATGAAGGATAGATAATTACCTATACAGTGTTTAACATGTCTGGAAAAAATGATGTATAAATATTTACTTACAGGAATATTTTAATGATATCACAATGCCTAGATTTTAGAAACTTTGGAAAGAAAAGGAGCCCCTTCATCACGTTTTTTAGATTTTTTATTAAAAAATACAATATTCCACAATAAAATTTAATAATCATATCTTCATCTCATCTTATAAAGATTTTTTTAACTTCATTTTAGATGAATATCGTGCTTCGATTTCATATGGGATTTCAATCTATGCTTGTAACTGAACTTTCTTTGGCATATAGAGCAGGAAAAAACTGGTTCTTTTCCACATGCAAAACGAGTATGATTTTGCAAAGATGCCCGCCACACGTAACTTTTTCCACATCGCCAGCAACTCCAGATTTTTCGTACATTATCTAAAAAAATAAATGACATTAGTGAGAAGAATCAGGATTCAAATAATTTTTAGAACCACAAAAAACAAGTACATTACAAACAAACATTGAGTGGAATATTAAAAACACTTTATTTCAAACATCAAATTTTTATTTCATATTTTACTTTCTACTATACAATAGTGATTTACTATACAATAAGAGAAGAAATTGACTGAATTTCGATACATACATATAAAAACGATAATAATTAAAGAGTAAACTAGTATGAACAAAAGACTTTCCTGGATTAAGAATAGCACTTTACTCGGTGTCGTTAGAAATTAAACTCAGGAAACTATGAGTAATATTGTTAAACTATATTAATGGATGTACAATACTATTCGCTGAAAGAATCTGTGATACCTGCAGCAAATGTTTTTAACCAATGTACTATTTTAATGTGCTTGTTGAGGTAATTCTTTTGCTAGAATTTCTTATGGTACAGATTACAAATAAATTTTTTCTCTTTCACACATTGTGCTGCATGGTTCCACATTGTATTCTTATTTAAAGAAAGTCTCCCGCAAACACGACATGGGACAGACGGTTCTCTGATCACGGCTGTAAAAAAAAATAAAAAATAAAACTTACGCATAGGAGGTCAAAGAAGAATTTCTGAAAATATATAAGAAAATAATGCAAAGCTAAACTAAGCATGTTGAAACGTTTTCTTTACTTAAATGCAACGTTAACAAATAAGAAAGGAAATTTGAAAAATAGATATTGAAATTGGATAAGGCCTTTAATTCAGAAAATATTTCACAAGTCATACAAACTTTCTTAGCAGTCACTGAAAAAGTAATGCGTTCAGTGACGTGTAATATAATAATAGCCATAGTCTATGACCCCTCACCTTTAAACTTCGACCTATGAATTCTGACATTTGACCTATTGCTTTCAGGTCAGGGGTCAAGAGTAAAAAATAAATGATCAAGAGTTAGAGGTCAATTCAAAACTAAATGGCAGAAAAAAAGGAGTTAGATTAAGTAGAAGTTTTAATAATAGATTGAATGTACAGGTCAAGAGGTTTTGACTAAGGGCCGAATAAAAATTCCTTCATAATTGCATTACTGAAAAAGATAAATGAAAATTATGCTTATACATAATTGAAGACATTTATCGGATTTTGAAACAGCACTTTGAATTTTTTTATTTGAAATTATAATTTGAAGTGATATATGATTAAATATATGTATATACTTAATATAAAATGCATTCTTTATTGGAAGTGCTGTTCGTTGAAATAATCATTAATGCCTGTCGAAAATGTCTTCGACCAGTGCACTATTTCAATGTGTTTGCAGAGATAATTTTTTTGCCATAATTTCTTCTGGCACAGGTTACAAGTAAACTATTTTTCTTTTCAACAATGTGCTGCATGGTTCCGCATTATCTTCTTATTAAAAAAAGTTTTTCGCAAATCCGGCATGGAAAAGATGGTTCTCTGATCATGCCTGTAAAAAAAATAACTTCTACCATATACATACACTGTCAAAGAAGATTTTCTGAGATATACATGAGGAAATGATGCAAAACTAATCTAAGATTCTAACATTTTAACTACTTAAATGCAACATTAAAAACTAACTAAGGATGTTTAAGGAATAGATATCTACAGTAGATAAGGTGATTTGCAGGAAATATAACACTAATTTGAAGAAAAATCTGATAGAAAATAGTCCTTGTCCTACACCTTTTCATTTGTAAATTTTTGACAAAATAAACAAAACATCTATTAACTAATTCAACATTTGACAAAAGTGTTGATATCGATGAGAAGAATATTTACTCTTGAGGAAACTTCAAAAAATGAAAATCATTGAATCATGCAGTATAATAAACATTGAAATCTCACTGAGTTCTAAATGCTTACGAGTATGTCGACTTAAACGACTTGTCATAGTTTTGATGAGCAGTCAAACTTTGTTTATAATTATAACTCAGTGCGTATGTGGCACACTAGTACTTTTTCTCCGAGTCCTCCTTTAAATCTTGAATTTCCGGCTTTTTTTTGGCCTGATGCATTTTGTACACCTTTGACTGATATTTCCGATAATTGCTTGGTTTTGCGTTTCTGTTCGAACAATTTCAATGACTTGAAAGTTTTAAAAAACTTAATATGAAATCTTGTTCTGGGTATTTTTTTGAAGATATTTACTGCGAATATATGAAGTTTTTCCTTGAATGATTTCTTTCTTGATTTTCAAAGTTTTGTCTTCGTTGGATTGAATTTTGCAAATGAAATTGTCATCAGAATTTTTATCAGCTTTTTCTTATCGCTTTTGTGCTGTAGATTGTGATAATTCTTCTGATAATTCAAAAAGTCAACTCTGAATTCAGAAGTTTCACCGTCTTTTGGGTTTCTTCTTGCTTTCTTGAAATTACTCTCCGATTTTACGAAATTCTGCTGATTTGAAAATGCCAGAAAAATTCAAGCTACGATTTGCCTATGGTTAGATATTTTATTTTCATCTCTCGTAACTTCAGTCAGTAGAGTTTCATTGAAAACCAATTACTTCTAGCTATTTGAAAGAGTGAAAATTCAATGGGTATCAGTGATCATCCACTGAGATTATAGTAGTTTTTCACTGTAATTCTAGTCATTTCTGACTGAATTACCAATAGAAAAGTCACTGAATTTTCACCAAAATGTAAGTAATTATCTACTGGAGAAGCAGTGGAAAATTAATGGCATTTCAGGGAATATTCAGTGATTGCTAGTGAATTTTTACTGACTGAAATAGCCAGAAGTACGTCACTGATTCTCATAAAATTTTTACTTATGCAAATTTAGAGTCTGCAAGTCAAATTTTATTCCAAATGAATCTAATTTCTTACACTCCAGAGATCATCACAAAGTAAATATTAGTTTCTATAAATCTTCAAAAAGAATTTCGAAGTTGATTCTGAAAAACAGTGACCTACAGGACTTTTAATACATGAAAAAGAAAGAACTTTTGTTTAATTCCTAAAAAAAATTACATAATTGTTATCTGAAGTTAATGAGTAAAGTGTAATCTCACGGTTAAATGAAAAAATTTGTTTGGCGATAGCCAGGAGCTTATTTATTTACGGAATAAATAAACCCTTCTTTGCAAACAGCATTTTTTTAAGTCGATGCACGAGATCTACAACTGAACTTTGACCCATTCATGCATGTCAAGCATTTCAAAATTTTTTAAAAATATCGTCTTTTCGAGATGATCATCTCATCTTGATCGTTCTTCGAGACCACAGATTCTTTTTTTTCTCCTAAAGATCGAAAAGAAATGTACCTTTTTATGAAAATTTTTTGTGTACTGAAAAAGAAACACCCAAAAGTAGACAAATCAAAATTAGATTTCGAGACGTCCAGCTTTTCCGGTTCATTAGAGACAAATGTATAAAGCAAAAAGAAAAAAGAGGAAAAAAAGAAAAGGTCAACCAAAACCAACCTTACACTCTTCCTCTTTTCCGTCTTATTTATACTACTGAGGACCAACATGTTTCGAAGCCAATTTAGACTTTCTCATCGGGGGTAATTTATAGGAATACTACAGTTATAAATAATGAATCATGTACTAATCAAATTCAAGTATTACCCGAAAATAAATAAAAATTTATTATCAAATGTTGTTTGTTCAATCTATCCATTTTCTTATCAAAATCAAAAATCTTCAAGACCAATGTGGCATTCACTTTCTTATTAGGATTCTCATTGTTTGGAAATAGAAAACACCATAAAATAATGTATATCTGTGCATGGCAGCCTCTTTAACCAAATTCCAAAAAATTTTATCAACTTTCACCATATTCTCATTAAAAGTAGCTTTGCTTTCTTTTTGTTTAATTTTTTTTTGAAGTCAAAACATATTTTCTTGTTAATATGAAATATCTTTTTTGGAAAAATCCATGAATCTTGCATTCTATCAATAAATCCTTCTGAAATGCATTCAATCTAAGTTTTTACTAATTAAGTAAGTTCTTCAACACTTTAACACCCGAATCTTAGTAACATCTATCATAAAATCATATTCCACTAAATTTTTTTCAATTACACTGAAAACCATGATAACAAAAACAAAAAAATAAGAATAGATGAAACAATTTTTTATGCAACTTTCTGAGTATAAATCCCAAAAAATTGTAATCCAATATTTTGCAAACACTTTATCACAACATTAGTTGAACAAACATTCCAATTATTTATTAAAAAATTTTTTAATTTAGTTGATTTTATTTTTCTTTTTGAACATAGAGACGTTATTCTACTTTTCTGATATAAATTATAATTTATGAGCAAAATTCTTCACCGGGATGAAAATTCAGAAAAATGAAGTGTAGCAATAAAGTCTTTTCACATATGTAATTTTTTCCGATCTTGAGACTTGAATTTCTTGCTTCTTTTGATTCCACAATATGTTGCGAACAGACAAAAGATCAGCTTTGCTTACATCTGCGGTATGCAATTTTGAACAATTTTGAACGTTTATAACGTTTCTAGCCTATAACTTATTCTTGATCTGAAAATTTAACAGAATTCAATTTGGAATTTTTTATTTTACAGTTTTAGTTAAGATATGTTAGTCAAAAACGTAGGCAAACTTTAGATAATTTCTTCCTTGATCTCTAAAGATTTGTCATTCTCGTATTCAATTGAAGTCTTGGTACTAGAATTCGTACCATTTCGTTTGGGTCTCGTAGTTGTTTTGAAAAAAATTTTATGACCTAGAAAATTGTACGATTAAACAAACTTACCTGGAGTGAAGTTCGACCGAAATTATGCAAGTACGTCTCGTTCAAATAGATGAAATGTAGCAACGTTGTTGCACGATTCCAATCCACAGTTTTAAAGTCCGCGCCAAGTTTTTCAGGATTTCACCGCCTGGGGCGTCGCGATCGACATTAACGCCCTTTCTACAGGCCGCCGAAGTAGATGCGTGTCGTGTACTTTAGCCCAAAAAAGTATTAATATCAATACCGCTTCTTTTTACCGTTAATTTCATCCAGCGGCTGATGGTTTGTGAACTTGCTGGGCGATGCGGTAACTTACTATATATGATAAGGATAGGATGTTTTCGTTCTTTCCTCTGAGAGGTGCAGTTTTGCTTACATAAGCCTGTTTCAGGGCTGCAACACATAGTTTGTGTTGCTCTCGGAAAAAGGGGAGATGCAACATCGGCTGTTCTCTCCCGACCTTGGAAGTTTTTAGTCTCGCAGGAATTGTAAATTTTAACTGATTCGCCTGGAAACTTAATATTAGGTAATCTGATAGTTGCTAAGGTTTGCAGGCGCTGAGCGGTTGCTAAGGCTAGGGGGGTGGCAAGCTTCTTTGACATTGTCTCTAAAATCATCTCTGAGTTCGGCCATTCATTAGACAAATAATGCAGAACGGGATCGGGGTCCCAGATATGGTTATCTCTGGCTTTAGTAGGTTCGAGGACAGAGTGTCCTTTCCAAAATCTTTTGACAATCGGATTACTCCCTAGATCACAAGCTAATATCAGCGATGAAGCTGAACGGTATGGGTTCATAATGCCGCATGATTTAGTAACTTCTGAGACAGATGCCAAGAATTTTAGTACATCAGACACCGGGGCATCAGAGACTGATATTTTATTATTGTCGCAGTATTTCCACCAAAGACGCAGGGGTTTCTGATACTGCTGGTATGTGCTGTCGGCTAGTGATGCGAGGATCGTTGGTAAAGCGGATTCTGGTACGCTTTGCCGGATAAATGCTTGCCGGACAATTTCCCTGCCGCCCGGATAAGCTTCTTCGCTAGCGGGTGTTTCTTCCTAGGGGGACAACAGAGCAGATTAGAAGATGATCTAAACTGCCTTTTGGTATTCGATTTTGTCTTTTTCAAAAATTCTAACCTCTTTAGGAGATCGAGTTTGCCATGGTTTAGATATAAAGGAGATTTTGTATCCCGTTACGTACTGTGAAATCAAGGAGTCAGAAGTCAGCTTTGACCAACTATTGGCGAAAAGTTTTATGCTACCAGCAATAGTACTTACGTTTATTTTTTGTTGCGAGATTTCTGGTAAGCTTGGTTGTGCTGATATGGGTATCTGCTTTGCCCTCCCGACTGATACGTCCTCCAGTACTTCCTGGGAGGGCCCTTGAAGTTTAAATTACGAGAATGAGATTCTCCTCCGTGAGATGTTCTTTTTTTGTAATAGTTCGCTCCTTGGTTTGATGAAGATTGAGCTGGTTTTACGATATCCTTGTCAAGCTTTTCCGCAGCTCTTCCCAACTTCAGGCCCTCTGAAGAGTTTTTTCCGAAGAGAAGTGTGCCAACCTCGCTGTCGTCTGCAACGTTTTTGATCACTTGGTCCAATCCTGGGAGGATAAAAAAATCTTCGTACAGTAGATAATTCATAGTGGAGGTCAGTTAACATTCTTCCAAAGTCCGCGAAAAAACCTATCAATCGAGAGGAGTCCGATTCGTCCCTTTCGGTGTTTTTTAATAATTCCATCAGGCCATGGCCTAGGGCTGTGATACCTGCACTAAGTTGGTTTTGTCAAGTAACCTGGTAGTTATCTTTCTTGAGGCCGGTCTGACCCATGACTGATTTTATCTCCGGGTTCAGTTTTGGGGCTGGGAGCATTTTACAGTTCATCGGCGTTGGATATATTTCCAAGAGCTCTTTCTTCGGTTCTTTGGAAAGTCCTATTCCAGGATCTCAGTCCATACTTCCGAGAGTGACGCATGGATTTCGAAGTCAAATTTGGCACTATCATCAACATTACCTAAAATATTCAGCGTTTGAGGAGTCAAATTCCTGTTGACGAGGATTTCTGATTCAGATTCCTGAAACGAGTTGGAACTTGATCTAGAGGGGAAAGAACGGAACGATCGGTTATCATTATGGCGGGTTACGCTCGTTGCCCTCTTTAACTTTTTTAGTATTTCTAGGGGTAGGTGTTCTACCATGTGACAAAGATCGTGAGCATCGGCGGTTATGACACGACGAGCCTCCAGGGTCTCGTTTATCGTCATATTTTCTCTTCTCCGAGCGCGCTGCTTTTCTAAGCTTTTTTCGCAGGTGTGTTACTTCCCTGAATAGAAAGTCCAGATCCGCATCGGCTGGCCTTTTTCGATGTCTTTTGTCACTTCTATGTCTTTCACGGCCCATTTTTTGGTAGAAAGTCTCAGGAACAATCAACAATTCTTATTTTGTTCGTTGAAATTATTTTTGACGTATGAACAGAATCGCACAGAAGAGCGTAATGGCGATATGACGGTCACGACGCCCCGGGCGGTGGAATCCTGAAAAACTTGGCATGGACTCTTAAACTGTGGATTGGAATCGTTCAACTAGCGTTACTACATTTGATCTAGGAGGACGAGACGACGTAGCATAATTAAAATTTCTAACAACTGCGTTGCAATTTGAAATTATTGAAATAATTCATAGGCTTGAATTCCTATAGTTTTGTTCTTAGAGGTTTCCATGGACATTCACAAACGAATCATGCAGTAAATATTAAATCAGTATTAAATTACCAGGCAGCAACAAAGTCCCAGAAAAATAATTATTTCATTACCTTACATAAGTAATACATAACGCTTTTCTCATCTGTCATTGACAACGTAATGGGTTCAGCAAATTGTAATAGTAATTCAACCTTCGATGTACTTAGCATAAACGAAATTAACTAAATAGAAAAGGGAAATAAGAAAAGGTAAACAAAAAATTGATCAATGGAAATAAAGAAAATCAAACAAAAAGATTCTCAAGCTCTCATCATGTGGCTTTAAGTGCATATTCTATGAATTTCGTTGATGCTTTTGCACTGTACTCAAATTTCATAACGAAGACTTACATAACTTTGTCAAATTAACAAAAAAATGAAACGATTACCTTTATGCGTTTCCAAACTAAACATTAATTGTGTCTTGTATACAGGCCGACATTTTTATTAATGCTTATACGAAGAAATACGAAAAATAATAAGTGAAATTCGCGTCAAGAAAAATTATTGTTCAAAAAAATAATCCACAACAGTGAAAGAATCCTGGCAATCTATTTCTGATTCTGAAAATCCGTTTTCTCACCCTTCCACATCTGGGACGCCGAACATCATAACGTAAAGCTACAGATTCTGAAAATGTGAAAATGAAGATTAATTTATATCATAAATATAAAATTTT
>JAUMHM010085757.1:0-11387 GCA_032362435.1 Melikaiella ostensackeni | reverse complement strand
TCAAATTTTGAGTGCTTGAAATTGAATAATTAAGAAACAAAAGCCTTAAGCTCTAAACTATAAAATGTGACCACTTGTAATTGAAACCTTTAAACATGAACTAGATTAAAATAAAAAAAGTCATGAAAATGATAAAGTTAGATAATTTCAATTTCCAAGCATGCGTAATTGGAAAATCCCGAATTATCAGAGCATGAAATTAGAAAATTGAATATTTACCAGATTGAAAATTGTAGTGAGTGAAATTTGACATCAGTGTAAAACTGAAGCATTTTTAATGTGAAGAAATCCAGGTAAAATATATTAAGTGTGCAAATGATACTTCATTTTGTAACGATCACTAGTAAATATGTTATGTTGTTAGAGTCAATGTGAAGGTTATAAGAAAAAAACCTTGTTTTGATAGTGACAGCATACATTTTTCTGTAATGTTTACAGAAAACCCTGTGAAATTTGCAGAATTTTATGTATGACTTACTGAAAATTTCTGTGAGATTTACAGGAAATGTCTGCAAATCTGTAAGCTATCCAGAAATCCTGAAAAGATTACAGAAAATTCTGTAAGTTCAAATCGAGATCACTAACTGATTACTCACCTTCATTTGTACCGAAAAAACATTCAGAATATTAAAATTTACAATGTGTGTAGACTACGTTGTAGAAACAATAAAATATCTTTTGAGCCAAAATAAATTGCCGAAGTATGAAACATCATTTATCTCCACATCTAAATCAGAAGAACGTTTTACAATATATCCTTATTAATGTTTCGATAAAGTTGAGAATACTAAAAAATCGCGTTTTTTAATAACAAGTGGCTGTTCAATTTCTCTAGCAGTCACCCCAGGTGAAAAGGTCAACAGAGCCACCATACATCACGGTTCACACTTAAACACAAACTTTCTTCTTTGAGAACCCACTCCTTACCGACTTTGTCCATTAGTGTTTTACCTCATATATTCCACATGTTAAACGCGTTCACTTTATTCATATCCTTTTCTTAATAAGTCTAGATCTCGCTACCATACTGCGAAGTGAGTGTAAACACAAAATTATATATTGCAATTTTAGCTTCATTTGTTATATTTTTACTTCTAAAAAATGGATCGTACACTTTAGATAAACCTTCTACCCTTGTTTATACGTCCAGATATCTCTTCATCTATCTTTCCGGCAGAAGTAAATAAGCTTTCAAGATACACGAAATCATCAGCTTGTTCTATACCATTTGATTTTCAGTCTCCAAAATGACCAAGTACCCTGTCCGTACCTTCGCACCAGATATACATACCGCCGAGTAGGATGATTCTCTCTCCAGGATCAAAAGTATCTAAAATATCATTTAACAAGTCCTAAAAGATATGTTTTACGTCAGTACTGTTACCAGCAGCTGGAGCGCAGCATGCTATAATAACTAGCTTTATGATCCCGACTTTTATTCTAGCCCACAATAATCTAGGAGAGACACATTCATAATTTCTGACATGTTTCTTGCTCTCTCATCCACAATCGCACCGACTTCTTGGCTACCACGTGATTAATTATCTACTCCTGCCCATAATTCGAGTCCATTTTCAATCTTTCTTATCTCACGTCCCTTCTTCTTTGTTTCAGGTACACATAAGATATCAATCTTCCTTACGCGCATTGTATCCGGCAATCCAAGGCTACACTATTATTTGTATTTTCTGTAATGGATCGTACACTGCCGATAGTCTTTCTACTCTCATTTATACGTCTGGATATCTCGGCATATACCTTTCCGTCATTAGTAAATAAACTAATCCCTACTTTCAAACGCGAACTTTTTTCCAATCTCCGTTAATCTTAAGACTCATACTCTTCATGCTGGAAAACAGTTCGCTCATCATTTTCTGCGAGTCATCGACTGATTTTGTCGTAACAATCTTATTGTCCATCCCAACGTTTAGTTCTATTCACCTCATCCAAAGTTTTTCCAGATCAACTAATGCAAAAAAAAGTTTTTGTTCTCTCTCAAACTTTTTTCTATGAACTGTCTCAAGGTAAATAGTTGATCCACACTCAATCTCCCTGACGTAAATCTACATTAAACTTCGCAGATAGTTTCTTAAGTTATTTCTAAGATTTTACTGATAAGTATTTTGGTAAATATTTTGCCCGCGGTACTTAATAGGCTGATCACTCTATAATTAGTACAGTTAACTTTATCACCTTTTTCCTTGCAGAGTGGCACGATAATCGCCTTTTTCCAATCATTTGAAACTTCACCGTTCTTAGCACACATACTCGTAAATTCCCTCAGCCGCACAAACAAATTTCCGTCACCGCTCCTTATCATTTCAGCGGTAATACCATCCACACCAGCAGCTATTCTTTAGTTTCTTAAATGCGGATATAATTTCGCGGATATCGATTCTTATTTCGTCACCTATAACGGGATTGTGTAGCGTATTCTCTTTTGTGTTACAGTTGATATACTGTGTAGCTTGAACTCCATACAATTTCTTGAGGAAAATCACTCACACAGTCTTTCACATTGTCCATATCCCATTTCCAAAATAACTTCTCATTTCCCTCACAATCACTTTGTATCTTATTTATCTCCTTTCGCTTTGATTTTTTCCTTGTTTTCTTTGACTAGTACCTTTGCAGTTCTAGGGGTCGTTAAACCGAGGGTTTCTAAACCGGGGTTTGAGTGTAGACCTCTCGTTGAAGCTCAAGTCACTCTGTCGTGGTATTTAGTCCCATAAGGTGCTTGTGATAGTTCAAGTGGTTGTGCCCTGTGAGCATCTGAACCACTATCCGTTTATCTACTACCAAAGTCTTTATCGGGTTACTTCGGGATTTTCCTGGCTCTTTTCACCATGTAAGTTTTGCCCAGGATAGCTTTCGCTTCTTGGCGGCAACCTCGGGTTTGTTCCCAGTACTCCCGGTGCTTCCTCCGGTTCCAGTTTTGGATGGCCATTTCGATGCAGCAAGACGTTAGTTCCAGTACCAGTTCCGGGCATGTATTCACTTGCTGCACTGCTCTTCGCCAGCTGGTTTGGTTTTTTGTTGCCCTGTTTATTTTTGCCAGAAACACATATAGGGGTCATGTTATTTTATTCTACCACTTGGTTTTGTTCAAGACAAAAATGTTATTTTACTTGTTTATATGAATTTATGAATTTATCTTGTTTCAAGTCTTCATATTTAAAGTTACTAAATTCTTCTTCAGTCAGTTGCGACGTCAGAATATTGATTTCTTCAGCCGGTCTCTGATCATTATCTTCATTTACGTGTACACGTCTTATTCCAAACATTCATACACACACTAACAGATTTACACACTCTCGCTGTCGTTTTCCAATTTTCGTATAAGTTTCTGTTCAGTTCGCCTGTTACTGGCATCGATATTACTCATGTTAAACCCCTGTAATTTTAGTTCCATTATTAATAAAATGACCGCGCTTTGGCGTCAGCTTTGTTAAACAAAATTAATGGTAAAAAACTCTTTTTTTGTGACCCAGTGCAGTACTATCTGTCAGAATGATTGACTAAAAAGAAAATACAGTCCATTGCCTTAGTTTCAGACGAAACATTGGTCCTTCGAGTCGGATAGTACAATTTTGAGTCAGTGAATCGTCGTGTGGTACTCTGTGGTTGCGTCTTTGGTACGATGAGTGCAGTTCTAAAAGTGAATGGGTACTAAAAAATTGTCGAATGACTAGGGACTTGTGACTTGCTACATTCAAAACTCTGTAACTGTGTGACTTTTTGACTTTGAGACTGTTTGACTTGTTGACTTTGTGACTTTTTGACTTTCTGACTGGGTGACTTGGTGACATGGTGACTATATCCTGTGCAAAAGTGCAAGCTGAACTTAGTGATTCCGTTGCCAACAGTTATTTTTCGCAATAACTGTAAGTAAAATCGATGGTCTCTTGTTTTGAGAATTCCAGTAAAAATGTGTGAAACAAACACAGGCAATACTATCAACATTGTCAGGTGACGGGACTGGAATAATAACTACAAGAAAATAAAATTGAGAAATGCCTATCATCCGAAGGTTTGGAATTAATCACACATTTTTGTAAGTACAGTTTTGATACGAGTATCAATTCGGGCTCGCGAGTTCACGCGCGAAAGTATTCGGTGAATCACGTGAGTCTCTCAACTTGTTGTTGTTGACATTCTTGGGTTCGGTCACTTGCATAACAGCTGTAATAAATATTTGTCATTCAAGGCTCGTTGCAAATCAGTAACATTATTTCAGGCGAACGATTTTAATTGATTTGGAAGACAATCATCATTAAATTAAATTACAGCAAAAGGATTTTTTTAGATGCTATTGAAAATCTTTCAGATATTCAGGCGGGTGCGTCAAATGTCTCTATCGCGCCAGTGTTATCATCATCACGTTTAATGCCAAAAATCGAATTACCGAAGTTCTAGGGCATCTACATAGAATGGACAAATTTTGCTGACCTTTTTAAATCAATGGTTCACTCAAAAGCAGGGCTGACTTCCGTAGAGAAGCTTCACCATTTAAAGACAAATCTTTCAGGAGAAGCTGCGCAACTTGTTCGTCACATTTCGATTACAAATGAGAATTATATTCGTTGCTGGGAATTACTAGAAGATAGATATGAAAACAAACGAGTCCTAGTAAATTCTAATTTATCCAGTTTATTTTCACTTCAACCAATGAAAGTAGAATCAGCAAGCGCGTTGCGAGAGCTCTATAACTCAACTATGGATTATGTGCAGGCTCTTGACTCCTTAAATGAACCGGTAACAGAATGGTCATCTATTCTTGTATATCTCACCGTCGAACGGCTCGACCATCAGTCTCTTTGAGATTGGGAAACATCGATCGGCAATTCAAAAGAACCTTCGACTTTTGAGGAACTTAAAACGTTTCTTAAAAATCGTCTTCGTGCATTGGAGGCTGTTGAATCAACAACAGGTTCTTGTAAACAGGCATCATCGCAATCATTAACGAAGTCTCAACATCAGAAACGAAAGTTTGGGAAGCACAAGAAAATGTCGCAATCAACGACTGCTAACGTCAACGCAGTTATGGAACAACAACCAAGGAAATCGCCTTTAGATAGAAAATGTTTCATGCGCAGAGAACAACAATTTTTTATGTCATGTCCTTAGTTTCGAGTTCAAACCGTAGCACAAAGGAAGAAATTTGTAAATCAAAGACGTTTATGCAGTAATTGCCTCGGGTCCCACCTCATAGAAAATTGTGCTTCAAAAAATGTGTGCCAACTGTGTCAAAAAAAGCATCACACAATTCTTCATGAAACATCTTCTGCTCAAACTCAAAATGTTGCAAGTTCATCAACTGGTCCAACTTTGCAACCTACTTCTCGTGCAGTTTCAGTGATGCAGGTATCCTTGGATAAAACAACTTCGGTGTTGTTGACCACCGCGATAGTCTTTGTGAATGCGCCTTCCGGTCAAACCCTCTATGTTCGAGCATTTCTTGATCAGGGTTCCGAGGTTTCAATAATTTCAGAATCTCTCGCACAAAGATTGCATCTGTCTCGGACCAAAGGTCCCGTACAATCTGTTCCTGTTGCTCAGCAAACTGTTTTAGGATGGATACTTTGCGGACAAGCTGGAGAGGACCAGTCAATTTATAATTCTTCAGTCAACACGTTTCATTGTTGTAAAATTGATAAATTGTATTTTAACCTTCAAAAATTCTGGGAAGATAATGAAGTGCTTCCTTCAAAGCCTCTGTGGACTCCAGAAGAGGAGGCTTGTGAACAGAATTTTTTGGAAACTCACTCTAGGACAAAAGAGGGAAGATACGTCGTGCGTCTTCCAACAAAAATTGATGTTACAAAGCTGGGAGACTCGTCTTCTTCAGCTCTGAAAATGCTTCTGCACACTGAGCAACGCTTCAAAAGGGATTCTCGGCTTCAGGATGCATACACTGATTTCATGGAGGAGTACAAAAGGCTTCGGCATATGCTTCCTGTCAAAGAGTCTGCTGATCCAAGGGTTGATTCACGGTCATTTTTTCTTCCACATCATGAGGTGTGGCGAGACTCAAGTCTCACAACCAAGTTGCGAGTGGTTTTCAACGGCTCTTGTGAATCAAGTCGAGGAATATCATTGAATGATTGCCCGTATGCTGAACCAAAATTGCAACTGAACATCTCGGATGTCTTACTTCAATGGCGTCGACATCCTATTGTACTTGCAGCAGATGTCGGGAAGATGTACCGCCAAGTTCTTGTCCATGAGTATGATCAGGATCTCCAACGAATTCTATGGCGCACAACTCCTGCTGAGCCTGTTCAGATTTATCGACTTACAACTGTCACTTATGGTCTGACATGTGCTCCATATTTGGCTGTCCGCACCGTTCAGCAACTCGGCATTGATGAGGGACATCGGTTTCCCCTAGCTGCCGAAGTTATCAAGCATAGCATTTATGTCGATGATGTGATGACGGGAGCTGATAATGTGAAGGACGCCAGAGAACTTTACGATCAATTGCTTAGGCTCTTCATGGCGGGCGGCTTTCCACTCAGGAAATGGACTACGAATTATCCTGAGCTTCTGGAACGAATCCCTGAGGACCTTCAAGCATTGTCATCTGATCTCTCATAGCATTCAGAAACTTCATTATCGATGCTCGGATTAACCTGGAAGCCCGAAAGCGATTGTTTCATCTTCAGGATCGACTTGACTCCTGTTATTGATGCCATCACAAAACGTCTGGTTGCCAGTCGATCAGCATAACTGTTTGATCCACTTGGATGGTTATCACCGGTAATTGTGGTCACAAAGATTTCTCTTCAAGGACTTTGGAAGTTGAAGATCTCTTGAGATGATCCACTTCCTGACGAACTTCGTCAACGCTAGAGAAGATACTACGAGGATCTAGAGCACCTTTCATCAGTTCGATTTCATCGATGGATTGGACTACGATCATCAGGTTGCTCACACGAACTTCACGGCTTTGGAGATGCTTCAGAACGAGCTTATGCAGCTGTTGTTTTCTTAAAATCAGTTCAGAAAACAGGTGACTGTTCGGTAATTCTCATCGCATCAAAAACAAAGGTAGCACCTGTGGAAACTGTCTTACTTCCTCGTCTTGAATTATGTGCTGCGGTCCTTCTAGCTCGCCTCGTTGCATATATTCAAAGCATTTTAAATCTTGATGCTCCACCCCACATGTGGTCTGATTCAACAACTGTTCTGGCCTGGATTGCAGATTCACCTTCGCGACGTAAAACTTATATCGCAAATCGAGTATCGGAGATTCAGACCACTCTTCCTTCAGTTGTGTGGCATCATGTTCCGGGCAAGGACAATCCAGCTGATTGCGCATCGCGTGGTATCTCTGCTCGTGAGTTCTCGTCTTTCTCTTTCTGGTGGAATGGGCCGGAGTGACTGCCCAACCAAGATGACTGGCCATCTGGTCCGTTGAAACCTCCGGATGGCTCAGTCGACATGGAGGAACGAATCTCGGTCAATCTTTTGGTTCGTGAGAAAAAAAACTGGTATTTGTTTAGCCGATATTCGTCCTTGGATAAACTTCTTCGAGTCATTGCCTTGTGTCTTCGATTTTACAACGCCGTTAGACGTGATTCCAAGGTATCATCACCTGCTATTACTGCTTCTGAGCTTCGTCAAGCTCGTTTGCGCTTGATTCAATATGAGCAGCATCGTGTCTTTTCCGAGGAAATTGCAACCTTGAAGAGAAGAGATAGGATCTCGAAAGGAAGTCAACTGTTAAAGTTCAATCCATTTCTGTACGGCGAACTTCTCCGAGTTGAAGGACGTTTAAAGCATTCTCTGCTTTCATTTGATGAGAAACATCCCTTGATTTTAACTTCAGACTCCATTCTGACCAAGCTTTTGATCGAGGATTGCCATCGCCGTTGTCTTCACGGGGGCACTCAGCTTACCCTTGGAACACTGAGGCAATTTTACTGAATTTTGCGAGGGCGAAGTCTTGTTCGGTCTGTAATTCATCATAGCATTCCATGTGTTAAGAACCCAGCAAGTATTCCGCATCAACTCATGGCTAACTTACTATCAATTCGTTTAACTCCATCCAGCCGACCATTTATAAACACTGGAGTCGACTATGCTGGACCGATTAAGCTTCAAACGCATAAAAAACGTGGCTTCGAATCTTTTAAAGGTTACATATGCATCTTCGTTTGCGGCGCCAATCGAGCAGTTCATCTAGAGGTAGTTTCAGACTACATGGCAAGCGGCTTCATCGCAGCGTACCGACGATTTTCATCACGACGAGGCGTATGCAAGACTTTAGTCAGTGATAATGCAAAAAAATTTGTTGGAGCTGACCATCAACTTAAACATATGTTCACTGCGGCATCTGAAGAATCCCAAGCCATCGCTTCCTTTTTAGCTTCAAACGGCAGTGAGTGGAAATTCAATCCACCCGCGGGGTCCCACTTGGGCGGACTTTATGAGGCTGCAGTGAAATCCACTAAGTTCCACCTTATGCGAACGATTGGAGAGACACTCCTTACATTCGAGGAAATGACAACATTTTTGATCCAAATCGAGGCATGTCTCAATTCTCGGCCCTTCATGGCAGAATCACATGATCCACAGGATCTTTCAGCACTAACCCCAGGACACTTTCTCATAGGATGTCCTTTGAATGCCATCCCTGAGCCATCCCTAAAGAAAAATTACACAGAATCGGTTGTCACGCTGGCAGCTATCTCAACAGATGCGCCAGCATTTTTG
The DNA here is from genome assembly GCA_032362435.1 of Melikaiella ostensackeni. Lineage (NCBI taxonomy): Eukaryota > Metazoa > Arthropoda > Insecta > Hymenoptera > Cynipidae > Melikaiella > Melikaiella ostensackeni. The sequence goes on along the minus strand of JAUMHM010085757.1, from coordinate 2,669 downwards.
GAAACGTTGGTCTAATGAATATCTTAAGGAACTACAACCTCGCTCCAAATGGAACATCTTACAGCCTCCCATTCAGCTGGGAGATCTCGTTCTTATTCGAGATGAAGACCTGCCACCTACCAAGTGGGCAATGGGACGAGTTATCAAACTTCATCATGGTAGCGATGGTCTAATCCGAGTCGTCACGCTGAAGACTCAGCGTGACTCAGTCATCCGACCAATTGTCAAGTTGTGTTTACTTCCACGTACGTCAAGCAATACAAATGAAATTATGCAAAAATGATTCAATTTTCGTCTGCGACGAAAAGCGGGCGGAATGTTTAAGACACAAATGTAATTTTACTTGTTTATATGAATTTAAGAATTTATCTTGTTTCAAGTCTTTATATTTAAAGTTACTAAATTCTTCTTCAGTCAGTTGCGACGTCAGAATATTGATTCCTTCAGCCGTCTCTGATCATTATCTTTATTTACGTGTACACGTCTTATTCCAAACATTCATACACACATCAACAGATTTACACACTCTCGCTGTCGTTTTCCAATTTTCGAATAACTTTTTGTTCATTTCGCCTGTTACTGGCAGCTAGATTACTCATGTTAAACGCCTGTAATTTTAGTTCTATTAATTAATAAAATGACCGCGCTTTGGCGTCAGCTTTGTTAAACAAAATTAATGGTGAAAAATTCTTTTTTTTTTACCCAGTACAGTTAAGTTGTCAACCAAAAGAAATGAATTTTCTACAAAAGAAATTAATTTTCAACGAAATTGTTGAATCTCAAAGCCAAAAAAACAAATTGTTTACAAAAGAGTTACATTTCAAACGCAAAAATATGATTTTTAAACAAAAGAGTTAATTTTCTACCAAATAGTTGAATTTTCAAATGGAAATATGAATTTTCAACAGAAAAGTTAGTTTTCAGCCAAAAAAGATGAATTTCATGAATTTCAACGAACTTTTTTAAAATAAAATTCAATGAATGAATTTCAACCAAACAAGGTTTTAATTGTAAATCAAACACAGTTGAATTCAACCGAAAAGACGAATTCTTGACAAAATAGTTAAATCTTCAACCAAGGAAGATTAATTTTTGATCAAACAGTGGCATTTTTAGCCAGGCCAGACCTTGAATATAGGGAAACAAGGGACGCTCAATGGGGAGAGAGAAGCAGTCAAGCGTGAACAACCGTGAAGCCGGTACAAGAACGAGCGGCACAGTTACGCGAGACGAGTGTATTCTGTGATTTTCATTGAAATATATTCCGAAATATTCCCAAGTATTTTGAAGTTTTCCCCAATATTCTTAAGTTTTATCAAATATTCTCACATATTCCCACATATTCCCACATATTTTCTCATTTTCATTTCATCTTCTCATATTTTCTCATGTTCCCACATATTCCAAGTATTCTTTGTATTCAAAGATATTCCCAAATATTCTGATATATTTTCAAGTATTGCGAAGTATTCTTTGAAAATATATTCTTCGTACACTCAAACTGAGAGTGGCTCTTTCCCTCGGGCGAGCCGGAAACGGGCCGAAGATGAGTCGACGACGAGTGCTGCAAACTTCACAAGTGTATAACTGACTACTTTCTGCACCTTTTACACACTATACCATAAGTTACGGAAAATTTTGAAAATTTCTGGTTCAGTTATGAATGACAGGAAATTTTCGGAAATTTAATGCATCATAAAATGTCCGGGCATTTCGGTAATTTATTGTAATTTATGGTAATTTATCAGTGATTTGTGGTAAATTATCACTTCGAATTGGTCCACTCACTACTCACAAAGAGACCGTAAAGTGTCAACGTAATCAGCCAATCATATTTATAATCATATTTACGTTGACCTCATGTCTCACACGCTTACCCTAGCCGGAAACTAATTTTGGATGGAAGAGTGTAGCCAATTTCAATGTTTTCTGAAAAAATATTTTAATTTTCCCTACTTATTTGTTCCAACTTTAAAATATTGCACCGTGTAAGCGAATATGTGCACAATAATGATGTTAAAATAGTGCGATTCTATAGAAATTTACCTTTCAAATGAGCCCAAGAACATTGAAAACTGTTTATTAATTCAGATGTTATTTAAAATTGAAAAAAACATTGAAATTTGCTCAATTTTCGCAATATTTTTCTTAAAAATTGACAAAATAACTTTTTTGCAACACTCACCTCTAAAGTTGCACTTTATGTTCCTCTAAATAATGTGTGAAGTGGCGCTTTTCAACGCAGAGACGTCACAGCATGTAGAGTAGTTACTTCACACACCGACGGCCATTACCTCTCATGCGCACTTTGAGAAGCAGTTTTACACACGGGTTGCGAATCATGAAATCGCGCCTTAAGTTATTTCAGAAGTACTTACGTTAATCCTCTGCAATTTATTCAAGGCGGATTCAGAATTTACTTCAGGGGGTTGGTGTCTGGTGACCAAAGGAGAGAGGAGAGAAAAGAGAGTAGTAGAGAGTAGAGAAGAGAGTAGTAGAGAGTAGAGAAGAGAGAGAGAGAGAGAGAGAGACAGAGAGAGGGAGACAATATAAGAAAATTTTAAGTATATAGGTCCGGAATTTTTTTTAAAATTTTGACGCCAGGTCTTGGGAAACTTTTAGCGGCAAAATGAACAAATTTCGAATATGGGGTCATCCACCAATTTTCC
>JAUMHM010085756.1:0-11388 GCA_032362435.1 Melikaiella ostensackeni | reverse complement strand
TAGTGGTCTGCTTAGCAAGAACTTGTGACGAATGTATCTATCCACAAGTCTTTTCACCGTTCGTAGTAGGAAAGGTTTGAGGCTGATGAGGCAGGACTCCTTGAGTGAAGTAAAACCGATCCTGCCTGCTTTCGGAATGAAACCCACTCTCGTGCCTCTCCATGCCATCGGGACGTATCTTAGTGTCAGACTAGCCCTAGCTCGTAAGAAGACCGGGTGTATGCCATCTGGACCAGGTGACTTGTAACGGCTGAAAGCCTCCAGGGCCCACCTGACTCTGCAAGGAATAATAATTTTGTGGGCTAGCCGCCGTTGCGCGACCAGTTAAGCTACAGACGACTTTAGATGCCCCCAAAACGTCGTTTCCTTTTTCTGAGACTTATAAAGCCTGGGAAACGTGCCTTGATCAGGTGGGGCAGGGTCTCCTCATCTGATACTGAGTATCTTCCGCCGGGCGATTTCAGAGTACCGAGAATAGCATCCGGATTTCGAGAAAGCAGCTTGTGCAGTCTAGCCGCCTCGGCCCCTTTCTCAATGTTTGTGCAAAATTTGGTCCAGCTTTTTTGCTTGGCCTCACGTATTGCACCCCTGTAATCATCCCCCATCGACTTCAATGAAGTCCATAATTCTTTGCTTTTGCCAATGCTGGCACGTCTGAACCTTTCTTCGGTTTCCCAGCGAAGCTCATCAAGCTTCTGTTCCACCAGTGCGTCTTCCCTGCCCTTCGGACTCTTGTGAGTCGACAATTTCTTTCATAAAGACTCTCCAATTCTTCACTTTATCCCTAACACTACCGGTAGAAAGAATGATGTCAATGCCCTTTTTCCTGGCCGAGTTGTGAAACGTCGGAGAATTTCTCGTTTTGAGAATATCTAAATCAGTAGTTATTAAATATTCCAATAGGTCATTCCCTCTTGAGTTGGCGTCCGTGCTACCCCACAATGTATGATGGGAGTCAGCATCGCACCCCAACAATAGTGGGAGACCCCTTACTTGCAGTATTCTACCAGTGTATGTACTTCCTCTGGTGAGTTGGTTTTGCTATCATATGGAAAGTAGGCCGATCCTATGAATAACTTCCCGATTCCTCTAAGATTTGTGGATATCACCATCAGATCTCTCGAACACAGTTTTAGCAGCGGCACAACGTTCACTCCTTTCGCCAGAATGCTGGCTCTTGGTTTGTCCACCTTGGAGTCCCCGTAACAAAAACCAGCTTCCCTTAACCCCCTTATGGTAACTCTGACTAACCAAGGTTCTTGGATTATTCAGATACCTGTGTGCCTCACAGCCATGCCCCTCTGCAGAACCAGAGGGGTGCCTTCGCTGTGATGCTAGTTAATTTGGGTAATGGTTAGACCGGGAGCAGCCACTTACGTCTGCCTCCAGTCTTCCTCCGTCTTAACAGGCTCTTTTTGTCCCTGATCGGCAACCCTTAACTTCACCAAGCCATGGTGGAAGAAGGGCCTGTTATTCAGGATCGCAAGAGCCGTTGCCTGGGACTCAGGAATCTGCACAACTAAGAGTTTCTGAAGTCCTCCCGTCGTGGTCTCCTTCTGAGGCCCGCTGTGCCTGACGATTCGCCAGGACGATGTCTTTAGTGAGGGCTTGAATCCCTCCAGGCGCAAAGGACCACAGATGGATCTTCCAGTTCATCTGGAATCCACGCCGTCGCCCTCAACATCCTTTGGAGCTTCAGCCTTTGGGTCGGCTGCGACAAATATAAACATCCCTCCCCTACAGGAGGAGGTCTCAAATTTTGGCTATTGATTTGAGAACACTTTTTCGAAAGCCCTCCAAGTGGCCTCTCTGAAGAGCTCGAAGTGATCCGCAGTGAGCATCGAGTCCAGATAGATTGTTGCCGTCATCACCATCGTCAGAGGGTCAGTCCTCTGGACAGCTGTCAGTCCAGCACCCGACGACTCCCTGTTCGCCGACAGTTGGGCTGGCTTATGCCTTATTGTAGGCTTAGCCTTCTCCAGTGGGGTGTCTTCCGAGACCTTCCTATTCTTCAGGGCCTTCGTGCTTTTTCGGCATTGTTGTTGCTGATGTTCCAGCATCCGCAGCCGCCATTCTAGCATGCTGCACTTGCCTGTTCAGTTTCCTTTTCAGAGTATCGTTGATGCCTTTCTTTTTTTGGGAGCACTCCTGCGTCACTGCCGTCTTCATAGCCTCACTTAGAGGGACCGGTGGTCCTTCAGCTCCAAAGAGAGCCGGGGGCACAGCCGCCGCCTGAGTTTGGCTGGCCAGAGAGACATATAGAGTAAAAATAGTTGTGCTAGACACATTCGGGCCCATCCCCTTTTCCCCCTGCCACCTCCCCTTCTTCTTCTGTCTTTGAATTCTTGTGTTCCATTTTAAACCCACGAGAAATTAGGGAAATGAGCAGTCCACCCTTGCAGAGCCCCACATGCAAGGGTAAGACTAAAATACTTGGTCGTCCAGTGTCCCCGAGAGGCTGTTAGGACACCTTCGTTCCCCTAGGTACCAAAGTGCCAGGGGGGGGGGTCACTCGTCGCCACTGGCTTAGGGGTGTGTTCACATTTTGAAACACTCAATGGATATGCGTTCGTGGGCCACCACACAAACGGAGGGCTTCTCCTTGGTCGCAGTGCGGGCCTTAGGTCATTCCCGTCCCGATTTCAAACTGGAGTCGGTCTGGGAGGAACCTCGGCCCGCGGATGCAGCAATACCCGCCTTAGCAAGGCTCTTTCACCCTTCTACCATGCTACAATCATACATGCCCACTTACTAGAGAGCCCGTTTATAGGAATCCTATCATTCATATTCATATTTATGCAGGCCAAGTGTCGTTTGACCCTCTTGTCCTGCACTATTTAGCCCCCCACGAACTACAAGGTGCTACAGCCCTGAGAGGAGGTCAAGTGTTCAAATTAATATATAATTTCTAATATTTGATGTTTAAGATTTTTTTTGCGAAGAAAATACTAGGTTCAGTAATGAATTTGAAATTTCTTCATTCCCAGAACGTTAAGGATATGAAAATTAAACTACACTCGTATTTTGAATTGTCGCCTGAATGCTGGGCGCCATAGGCGACTCATATCGACTGACACCATGATAGAAGATTGCTGTCAGCTTGCCACATGGTTATTTGTCCACAAAAGAAATTTTTTGAACGCAGAAAAATAGTAGTGAAATTATGTAGTGAGTTCTAAATCCTAACCTCCAATCGTCAATGTTCTGGAGAAAATATAGTGCAAAAGTAAATTTCTTAACATCAGTTTGAAGAGTTTTACGGGCTTTGAGTGTGCAAATGTAAACTATGTGGTTGTTTCAAGAAATGTTCGAATTTCAAAGATTCGGACGTGATGCGGAAATTCTATGTATGTTTTACAGGACATTCATCTTATTGCATACTATTTAGACAATTTCTAATAATATGTCGATCTAATTAAGTTCAAGTGAAAAAAGACCCCCATAGAAGCCTCGCAGAAGCTCTTCTTTTCAGTTGAGTTGTGGAAGGGTGACTCCCCACAAGAATACTACTAGAAACTTTGAGAAATTTCTGCATGGATAATCGAAGCCCCAGTTTTTTCTGTTACGCTTCCACTTTTTGTCTGAGGAAAAAAACAAGAAAAAAATTCGGCGATAGGAGAAAAACTCCTAATAGGGAAGAACAACTCATGACGCGCTGACTTCTAGCAAAGAATCTTGTCAGACAAAATCTGGTCGAAATATTTTCTGTAACGATGAAAATTCAACAAATCACAGGCGTCTTCAGGAACACGCTTCCCTTGATCAACAAATGATATCTTGTAAACTATTGGTCTCACAGGGTTTGCATGGAGCTTATTTTCAAGGAAATTTTATGCCCTGCATATCGAGCCTCATGCACTTTTTACCCATCTCTTAGCCAAAAGCAACAGTCAAAGCGAAATTCCGAAAATTTTGTTATCTTTGACTATCTTGTTTACCATTTTTGAGGTATTGAAAGTTTTTTAGATTTTCGTTTTGAATATTTTTGAAAATTTGTGAATTGCAGCAATCAGATGAGTTTGGATTCTCTTCTCTTTAAAATACCTAAAAAAATTGGATATTTTTTACTTATTTTTAACCGTTCTCGAGATAATTCACGTTTCCACTTTCTATAACCTTGTTTAATTATTATATGTAATAGAAAATTTGTTGAACAACCATCGGTTAATGACACCTATGAATATAGTCATAAATAAATTCATATATTTAGACTTTGCAATCCACAGTTTTTTACTACCAAGTTTTTGCTAATCATTACTGACCGCCACTTCTCTCTTATCGAATAAGTGAAATTTTACTAGTAATTAGTGAAATTTCACTAATTTGGACTAAGAAAGTGGATATGTTTGGGGTGTTAAAGGCTTTGTTTGGTAATGTTAAAAAGTGGTGTCAATGTTTAGACGTCGACAAAATTTATCAAAATTTGTCAAAAATTTTCGAATTCCAATTTTCGAAACTGATAAAAGTTTACTGTTACATTTTGCATTTATATCACTTAATTTTTAGATAAATATACTTAATGAAATCATAATTATAAAACATTGATTTGCGTGAAAATACATTGCAGAATTTTTTTGAAGATGTTAAACATATATTACGTAAATGTATATGATTTTAGCTTCTTTAGGACATGAAGCAGTGAATGTTTCAAGAAAAATTGATATTTTGGAAAATTTATTTTATATTGTGAAAGAATAAGTTTTTCTATATGAAGGAATAGTTGAGCGTGAACGCAACTCACAGGTTACCTCCCGCAATTTATAATGAATCTAAAAATATCAAGAAAAAATCAAAGGTCGCCTTTTTGAGAAAATTAACTTTTTAGGGTTTTCGAAAAATGTACGCCACTTTGGTCATTTCCAAAATGCTATGAGTTTCTTTGAGGGATTTGAAAGAGTGGAGGTAGAACTACAAGCTGCTGCAAAGAAAACTTATTATGTCAATTTCGTCCCAAGTTACAACATTTTAAAGAAAATTTTCGTTCTGACAATGAGAAAAAGTAAACCGCCTAAAAGTATTTGAGTGTTTGAATAATAAAATAGTTGTGGATTGTTTTCAATACAGAATGGTTCACTTGTTGTTTGTCAGGTGCGTGCTGTTGTTTATTTTTCGAATTTCGTGGTATTTTTCTGTAAGTGCATAGATTAAAAGGATTCTTTTTCACAGAAATAAAGTAAGATGAAATAGATTAAGTTTGTAAATAATTCTTGTATTCCCAGTTTGAAGCTGTGACTTGTAGGTACGTTATATTATGTTCATGGATTTGAAAGAATAATTTTCCTGGTTCAAAATAATGAGATTAAATACGTTATTTCCCTAATTTTAGCCAATATTTTATTTGAATCAGACAAATTTTTGGTTGATATGAAAAAAATAGCACAAAATCAAATTATTTATTTAACTCAAAGATAGGAAAAATCGTCATGATTCATAATGAAATACTTCTTCTGAAGAAACTTTTACTTTGAATTAAAAAATAAAGTGGAAAAAAGCATTTTTTAAATTTAAACATAAATTGTCTCTGGGTGTTCTTGAAATATCTTATGATAATCCGAAACTTGGAATTTTGAAAAATCCCAAAATGGCGCCCCCAAAATAGGCCCAAAAGTGGTATTTTCTACAGTAATTAACAAAGAAGGACAAAAAATGGCGAAAAAATCTAAGAAATTATTTTAAAGCGAGTATAAGATCTAAAAATTCAAAATTTAAGAAAAATCCAAAATGGAGCCCAATTAAAAGCTCAAAAATAGCTCATTTCTGCAGTTTGCAATAAAATACTAATAAACTTCGCGAAAACATAATTTTTGGCTTTAGATACTAACTGATGATTCAAGCAATCTACCATTTAAAAAAATTACGAAATGGCGGCCAATCGAAATCACAAAAAAAAGCTTAGTTCAATAGTTCTCAGCGAATGGTTTGAAGCTTTTTCAGAACAAGAAATCTAACTCCAGAAACTACTTGATAATTTAAAGAATTCAAAATTTTAATTATGTGACTTCTTCAAACATGACAAATTTTTAATTTAAGACTTAAAAAATCAAGATACAAGAGAAAATTTTGCCGTGAAGGACGAAATGCGAATAAGAAAAAATCACTACCAGGAATTATTATCTGCAACATAAATGATTTTGAACACTAAAAATGGAATATCTCGCTCAATTTATGAGATATCTTAACCAAACTTGATGGGCTTATAGAATTCACAAAACTACAAAAATTATATAAGTCTGGAAGATACTTATCAAAAAGTAACTAAATGCGCAATAATCGAATTTTCTAAAAAAAAATGCTCAACAAGAAGTCGTCTACACGCTAAAATTATAGTCCAATGACGATAAGACTTTGGTAATCACATCTCATTTTACGAGTTTACATATTAATCAGTCTGACGAAATAATTTCGCACTTGCATTCGTTGAGAAAGAAGAGTTAAAAGCGTGATTTTTGAAAGGCAGACCTAGGTACAGCTTACACTCTTTTACCAAATAAGCTCAAACTTTTCTTTGGAAGATTTCATAATATTATAAAATTGTTTCAAAATTAGTTTAAAATACATAGATTGATAAGGAAAATTTTATAGTTTTTAGTCATTTTTTTACGATTTCTAACATGCATACGCACTTGCAGCCAAAACCAATCGATCGATTTCGATGAAACTTTTTAATAAAAAGTCTGTCTTTTTAATATAAACATTTAGAAGGCTTGAAAAAGACATTTTTACGAAATTTGTCGCTTTCGGATCGAATTAGCTCATATTGACCTCAACGCATAAGTAAATATTAAAGGTGAATGCGTTCTATCAACCTTTTACAAAAAAGCCTGAAATACTTGGTCATGCAATTATACTTTATGAGGCATGTAGGGTAACAGAACCAATGACCGAGAGGGAACCATTTTTCGATGAAACAGTATATTTTTCCTAATCTAAGATCTAAAAAGGTTACTTTTTTAGTCAAAGCCATTACATGAGGCCCCATAAATCTTAAGAATTTTATCTTCGACCTTCGATAATAGGATCCCCATCGGCAATTGGTTCCTTCTACCCAAGATTGGATTTTCAAATCCCCTTATGTTCATAGTTCTTATCATTCATTTAAGAAAGTATTACTGGCAGGAAAAATTTACTGCAAAGAAATTCTATATTTCATAAAAATACATCTTTTTGTATGAAATAATTTTTGATGAATTCATTATCTTTCAATAAAATCAGCCTTAAACGAAATCATGCTAATTTTTTACGGTTTTAGTCAACAAACGAACAGTATCTTGAAAAATATGCGTTTCGAAGAAAAATGTTGTACTCTTTGTCAAAATATTGACCAATGCGATAGTATACCACTTATTGAATAAATATGAATTCATTTTCGGCTGTATGTATTCATTAAGAAAAGGTTATAGGAATGAGAAACGTGACAAATATAAAAGTTTAATGAAAGTACGCAACTGTGTCACATTTTCACCTTTATTCAAACAACGAGAAGGCAATATTGTGAAACTTGCAAATAGGCTATATACGTCACCTCCATCAACATAACGTATCTACAAGTCGCTGCTTCTAAATGGAAGAATTAAAATTATTTACACATTTAATCTATTTTACCTTACATTTTTTCGCTTTGAAAATGATCCTACCAATGTACTCGTATACTCTCACAGAAACATTAGGAAGTTTTCTAGAACAGAACGTCGCACTGGGCACGCGTTGAATCGTTCGCTTCACGTCCACCATTTTATATCGAAAACAATCGACGAAATAAAAGCTCACTAATTGAAAAATAATAACCAAAATCAATAAAAATTAGTCCATATTTTCAATAACTGACTTTAGTGAATAAACTTGTGATTATTTACTATTCCATCGCTGAAATGTTAAAACATTACTATTTCCGAAGTCAAGCACACAATGACTAACTGAGTAAAATTTTCACTAATTTAGATTTAGAGAGGACACAATAAAGTAAATCTCAATGAACTACACATTTTTTGTGCCGAAAATTTTCTCGTGTTGTTATTTTAAAAGTTCAATTAATTTTAACGTAAAAAAAAGAATGTATTGTAGATTTTTTCGTTTACTGAGAAAGATGTTGATTTTTCATATAATGCACTTCTACAATAGGCTTAAGGATCATGAAAAACCTAACTAGTGGAATTCGTGCAAATTACGTAACTTAATTTTTCTACAATAGAGGCTAATTCGCTGAAACTGAATACTTTGCCCAAAATGCTTCATAACATCAACTTTTTGAGGAAATGACCAACTTTTATACCGAAAAATCGAAATAGCATCGAAACTAAAAGTGTTGGACTAATTTGGCGAACAGGTTGAAATTCAGAATACAAAAATCCATGGAAAACGTTTATATATTTAAACAAAATCTTAAGTGTTGATTTTTTATAATCTCCATATAATAACAGTATCGTATGGAAATTGTGAATCGGTTGAATATTCTCTGCTAAAGAATTGAGATTTCTATGCCTTATATTTCTAAGGCTTGGCAACACAACTTTCGGGAAGGGTGTTAAGACTTTTAATAAATGGAGATGTTTCAGAGGATATTAAGTTATTCCGTATGCCAAAAGTTTCACTAAAAAATTTTCTTTTCAGGAACAATCGCGTTTTCCATATTTTATCATAACAGAGGTTCAAAATTTCACCCTTAAATTTCGTAAAATAAATAAGCTTTTCGATGAATTTTTTCATGTGGACTTCGAATCCCTTGCCTTATCCCATCACTTTCAGTTTCGAACTTATATCAATTTTTGATTGTGAAAACTGACCATTTTGGATGTCTGGCCCTTTCAGGTCATTACATCACAATGCTAACGTGGTGGGGAATTTTGGGTAACGGATACGGATTCAACTTGCCAAATCCTTCGGAATCCCTCCTTATGTTTCTGGGTCAAAAAAATATGTCGAATGTTCGTCTATGTTATTTTTAAAAGAATTTGAGTAAATTGGCTTCGATTGGCTTCTCTTGTAGAAAAACTGAATTCCGTCAAGTATACGAACATCTTTGACTAAGATAAAATAGTTATTTCTTATTTACTGTGAACTGAAATTCTCTTTCTAAATCTTTTTCATAAAAAAGTAGAAAAAAGATTCCTTTGAGATATTTAGGCCTGCAGTCGGTGTGGTACGACGCAAATCATCAAAAAAAGGCTCAAATTGTTAAGAAGGCATAAAACTTGGTATATGTTTTTTTATCTAACAAAGTTTTGGAATAGGGTGCCGAAAAATGTTGTTATTTTTTTCCCAAAAAATGGGCATTTTTCAAAATAATAAAGATAATTGACTTTTCCTTTTTTATCATTTTGGGGGGATCTCTAAATTTTTCAAAACTGGAAAAAAATTGTTAAAACTCAAAACTTGATAAAATGGCAACTAGATTTCTGAAATTAAAAAATTTGGTTTTTCTTCGTTTTTATTCCGAAAAATATGCAAGATACAGGAAGAAGTTCAAAGTAAAAATTGTTCTCCTTAAAAAGACCTACGAAAAGTTTTTCAAAAATTTGTATTATTACTCAAAAAACGGTTCATAATATCAATAAATGGGGACAAAACTTTTTGTAGGAGGACAAGGACAAGGAGGACAATTTTTGTTCCGAACTTTTTCCCGTATCTAGCATATTCTTCGAAAAAAAACTCACATTTAATTATTTCAGAAAAATAGTTGCCATTTCGGTAATTCTTGAGATTTTTCAAACTTCTTTTCGGATGCCTTTTGAACAATTGGAGTCTATTTTGAGTGTACCGCACCGACTACTATTACATCATACGACTTCTATAGATTGATTTGACATATATCTTCTCTCCTATATACATCTTGGGGGTTTATTATGTATATAATTTCAAATTTCAAATATCCACATGTCACTTTTCATTTTTCGCATGTCATTGTTTTTGTTGTCAAATTCACGTCATATGAGGAAGCTAGCTGTCAGTGAGCTCTGAAATAAGACTTGAATCTAACAACAAAAACAATGACATGTGAAAAATATGTGAAATGTGAAATCATATACATTATATATATGAATATTTATGTATAACACATAAATTCCTGAATCCTCGGTAGTGCAGTAACGAGGCCGGAATCGAAGGTGTTTATGTTCTCCCTCATAGGGATTTGGGTTAATGTTATAATATTAATAATAATAATAATAATGATAATAAAATTTCTTTTAAATGAAGTTTGTAACAAGACCTCCACATTTCAAACTTTATACCAGTCACTTTCATAGATTGTTTTCTTGTTTACTTTAACGATGTGTCGCGTCGCACATAAAATGCATATCTACAATATAGTACAATTACAAAAAATCTTAGTAATCAGAGCAATAAGTGTAGAGATATTAGCAATTATGATCAGCTCCCTTTAGTTCCTTCCTGATATTCAAGTTCTTAAATATAAGCATTTGAGGATGACCACTAAAAATCTATGATTAAAATTCCTGGTCATCTTCCGGTTTTCTCCTGGTTCGCAAAAATGTTTCCCGACACTAAAAATAGAATAATTTTGAATTTAAAGTTCTTGGAGTTGTACATAATCGAATCAGAAGCCAGTTTAACATTGTCAAATTCAAAATGAGAAACTTCCAAAACTAAACAATCTTAAAACGAATTCATGTAAAAACTCAATAATTCTGAAGAAGTATTGAAAACTGTACATGTTAAAATATGTAAAAATTAAGAAACTTACAAATAAAGATTCTCAAACTTAAGCTTTCAAAACTGAACAATTTCAAACTTGAGAACTTGATAATTCGACTATTTTTCAATTAAGGATTTAAAACGTTTGGATTGAAATCGCAAAAAGAAGATAAGAATTATTAATAGGTACATTAGGGTGAGTGGGAAAAACAAAATTTTGAAAATCGAAAACGGAATTTTTTGCAACGGTAGCGCTTGAGGATACTTAAAAGTATAATTCATTTGGAATCGATAAATAAACGTCTTGGTTCTGCGCGTTAGAAAAATATGATTGAAAAAACTCTGATTTTAAAATTTCCATGGATGCCAATTTTTTTACGTATCTGGAGATTTTGAACGTCTCCATAAAGTTTTACAACTTTTTATGTGTTGATCCGTAGGAGATAGCGCATGCCTAATTGATACCTGACTTGAACAAACAATTATTTAATAACCTACAGAATAAAAACAGAATTTCTTCATGCTTAAAATCATCGTACTTGGAAATTTTTGAGTTTTCAAGGTCTTAAGCTCAAATCGTATAATGACGAAGTAATAACTTTGAATGATGCGAATGAAAAAAGTTTTACTTGAAATTACCCGTTTTAAAAATATTATATAGTAATCGGTGGGGAAATTGTATTGACCCTCAATAGTAAAATTCGTAAGGGATGTTGATGTTCGTTATTGGCTTTAGGG
>JAUMHM010085755.1:0-11389 GCA_032362435.1 Melikaiella ostensackeni | reverse complement strand
GCAATGTTCACGAAACGTCGGCAAGATTCGTAGCTTTGCACACGATTGAAACCCGAAACACCTCCTTTCATCATAATGAATCATCGTGAAAACATTTAATCTATTACGTTTTTCTTTCGTTTATATCGTTGTTTTCTCTTCAATTTCACGGCAATTTTATTCACGTCTTTATTTAAACAAAAGAAAAATGCGTCACGTAATATGTGAACGATCCCTGATGCACATTTTGTGTATATGTCATCTTCCTCTGAATACAATTTTTTATAGGCAACGAGGGCATTATTTCTTTTACCTGACTGTATGTAAAACTTTTCGGCAACCTCATTTTTTGATAAGTACTAGGTTCACATTTTAATTAATTGTAAAAATGAAGGAACTTGAACAAATTATTACAAGATTTATGTAAACAGAACATGGGAAATCGAGTGGGAAATGAAGGAAATAGATCATAGTACCAAGATCAAATTTTGTGGGTTGATTTAGAACCAATCTGTTCAGAATAACACATTTCTAAAAACTGCGAACTTGCTCAAATTTGTATACTATATTCAAAAAAAATATAGATATATTTTTGTAAATTGAGTTTTCATGGGCTGGTCGTTAAAAAGCGACTGGTTTGTCTCTCTTACATTTGGTATTTCTGAAGTTTCTTTCCGCGGTTAAAATAGAAAAGAATTTTCACTGTGAGGAATCTTTTCCTCATAAATTAAATTTTATATTTGAAAAGTGGATTACTGTCTCTGTTTTAAAAAGAAAAAGAAAATTAACAAAAGTTTAAATTTTCAGTAAATAATTGAAATATTCGTTCAATTAATGTTGTGGTGAATTGATTGCAAAACATTGGATTACAATTTTTGGATTTTCTACGCAGGAAGTTGAAAAAAAATTATTTTATTTATTCTGATTTTGTTGTTTTTGGTATTATGGTTTTTAATGAAATTGATGAAAATTGAGGAAAATGTGATTTTATAATGCATGTTATCGGAAGACCAGTGAAAAGTATTACAAAATTTATTCAATTAGTAAAAACTGAGTTTGGATGCATTACACAGGGATTTATTGATAAAATGCAGAATTCATGGGTTTTTCTTAAAAAGTTATTTCATATTAACAAGAAAATGTTTTGCCTTTAACAAAAAAAGAAAATAAAGAAACCTTCAATGAGGATAAATATAAATTTGAGAAGTCCATCTTGAATTTGGTTAAAAAAGTTGCCATGTGCAGATACACAAAACTTTCTTCTGTTTCTCATTTTAGAACAATAAAACTTTTATAAAAAAGTGAATTTCATTTCGATCTTAAAGATCTTTGATTTTAATGAGAAAATGGAAAGATTGACCAAACATTTGATTTTTTCAGGTAATATTTAAATTTGATTAATCTATGTTTCATTATTTATAACTGTAGTTTTCTATAAACTACCCCTGATGAGGAAGTCTAAATTGACTTTATTTAAATATAGCATACAAATTTGAGTAGGTTAGCAATTTTTAAAAATGTCTTATCGTTTTGTATTATTACCGGTTTCTTTATCGAAAAATGGAATGATCTAAATATATTGGTTTTAAGTCAACCCATGAAAAGACTAAAGCGAAACAAATGTTGTAAAAGGGAATATTTTATGTTTCGAGGCATATACATTCTAAAATGTAGATTTTGCTTGCGATTCAGCAACCTTCTCGAAAGGCTCTTTTCTTTCAAACTTAAGTACTAAGTTTGAATAAGTACCCACTTGAAAGAAGCGAAAAATTCTGAATAAGAATTGATGATGATGGGGGCTTTTGGTACATCCAAAGAATATCGATTTTATTCCATTGTTCCGTCTTTTGTCACTTAAATTGTTGAAGAATTTTATTTAAAAAAAGCTAGTTGAGGTTACAACTGGAAAATAAGAAAATAAGGAAAATAAGGAAATGAAGAAGCGCACACTCTCAGTGAATAAATTAAATAAATTGTATGAATGGAACAAAATCTCGTTAAAATTTTTTAATATCAATATCTATAATAATGAAGTAAGTGGCTTTCTAATGTTGCCCTTCCGTCCGTTCAGCATAAAATTGCTAGGTTTCTACTGGTTTTTAAATTCGTTTGTTTAACTATTTATTTATTACTTGTGAGTGATGAAATTAAAAATTTAATTTTAAAAAATCATTTCCACAGCAATAGATAGCGCAGTAAAGGAAAATAAGTTTTAATTTTATTTGAATTAATAGGAAATCGGGTTTTCATTTAATTATTCCTATCGAAAGAAAAACTTTTAATTTTAATTTTGGCACTTTTGACACTATTTCAGATAACTTTAAATGATCCTGAAGTCACGAATTTTCAAACCAAAAGGATGAATTTTGAACCAAGTAGTTGAATCCTCAACCAAAACATATTAATTTTCAACAAAAATGATGAATCTTTAACCAGGAAAATGAATTTTCAACAACGTAGTTCCACTTTTAACCAAGTAGGTTAATTTTCAACAACAACAAAAAACTCTGAATCAAAGAAAATAACATTTCTACCAAAAAAGTTGAATTTTCAATCAAGGAAAATTTTCCAGTCGATCAAGAAAGAAAATTTCAAACGAATCATTAAATTTTCAAGACAAAAAAATTAATTTGCTGCAAAAC
Organism: Melikaiella ostensackeni; assembly: GCA_032362435.1. Taxonomy (NCBI): domain Eukaryota; kingdom Metazoa; phylum Arthropoda; class Insecta; order Hymenoptera; family Cynipidae; genus Melikaiella; species Melikaiella ostensackeni. Next base: position 8,768 of record JAUMHM010085755.1, on the reverse strand, counting down.
AGTTGAATTTTTGTTCAAAAAATGTAAATCTACAACAAAAAAGTTAATTTTCTACCAAAATAATTGAATTTGCAACCCAAAAAAACGAATTTTCAGCCAGAAGGGATGACTTTTCAACAAATTTGTTGAATTTTCAACGACATAATTAAATTTAAAACTATAAAAGATGAAGTCTTAACTAAAATAATTTTCGAAAGCTTTGCAATCTATCCTAAATTTTTCTTGAGTATACAGAAATTTTATCGCACTCAAAATTTACATTAAAGAATTAGAAGAATTTGGAAATTGAAATGGCAATCCTGAATTCAATGAAGATTACAAAATTCGTATTTCTCAGAGCTTTGCAAAAATGGCAAGAATTTTTTTTTAATCTACATCATATGCCTAACTTTGAAAAATCTTGTAAGATTTCAATATTTTCAGTTTTTTACAATAATTTCTGAACATGCTCTAAATTTTTTTATTTTGATTAGATGAACCTGCTTAACGATTTTGATCTTCATGGTTCATTTACATATTAGTTAATTTATATATTAAGATAATTGGAAACTACTTAAAATTACGATTACAATTTAAAATCATGAAATTAAAATGTTGAATTTCAAATAGTTATGTTTTTAAAATCTTTAATAAAAAATTATTTATATTTTAAGAACTTAGATTTACAATTGACAACTTAGAAATTGGTCAATTTTAAAGGTTTAAATTTGAAATTGTCTAGTTATGGAAATTTTCATTTCATAATATTCGATCTGAAATATTTTCTAATTTTTCCATTTGATGTTGTCTATAATGGAAGCATTCTAAAAACAGTATAAAAATATTGTGAATCATTTTTTCCACCTGTTGAAAGCATTTTTATTTTCTTAAACAATTTTTTTCACATTTTATTTCAAATTATTGGTATTTTCATAATGACATGAACTAATCAGGCAATATAAAAAAACAACACGATAGATTCACTTTGATTTTAATTGTTTAAAAAATTTTCATGGCTTGAATGTAACTTTTCACCAGAATGAGGCAGAAAAACAAAGTTTTTTTGAACATTTTTCAAAAAACTCTATCTAGTTCTTGAATGTCTTGTAGTCTTACCACTTTCATAATTTGTAAAACAATTTCTATTTATTTGAACAATCTTAGTTGACAAAGTATAAAAAGTTTATATCTAATAAAATTTGTTGCAAATTTTGCAAAAAACTATACACTTTTCTGTCTTTTTTCGGTCAAAAGTTATATTAAAATCATAAAAATTATTAAAACAATTAAAAACAAAGTGAATGGATTGTGTTGATTTTCGATTTGAACTAATTAGTTTATGTTATTCATAGGTGTAAATTTTTTATATTAGGTTTAAAAAAGTTGCTTAAAAAAATGTAAATTGTTTAAAAGTTACGGGTAGGTGGTAAAAGTACAAGGTATACTAGCATTCAATGAAGTTTTTTGAAAAATGTGCCAAAAACTTTATTTTTCTGACTTATTTCATTTCAAAAGTTATATTTAAACCATAAAAATTGCTTAAGCAATTAAAAACATTGTGAGTCGATCGTTTTGTTATTTCTATAATGTCTGATTAGTTCATGTCATTACAAGAAATCCAATGATTTGCGATAAAATGTGGAAATTAATTGTTAAAGCAAATAGAAATGGTTAACATAATTAATAATTAATAAACGAATCTATGAAACTTTTTATTTTGTCCATCGAAGATGATCTTAAAAAAAAAACTACAAAAAAGTAATAATGACGACTAATATACCGTAAAGTAACACGAACTAATTACTTTGAATCGAAAATGAACACGATTCATTCACAATTTTTTTCAACGAAATATAAAAAATTTACACCTTCTCTGAATAACATGAACTGATTAGTTTAAATCGGAAATCAAAACGATCGAATTCACTTTGTTTCCAATTGTTGAAACCATTTTTATGGTTGAAATGGCAGAAAAATAAAGTTTTTGGCACATTTTTTAAGAAAGTCTACTGAATACTAGTTTGCCTTGTATTTTTACCCTCTACCTGTAATTTTAAAACAATTTACATTTGTTCAAACAAATTTTTTCGACAAATATAACAAATTTACATCTTCTCTGAGTAACATGAACTAATTAGTTTAAATCGAAAATCAACACGATCGATTCACTTGTTTTTAATTGTTCAAACAATTTCTATGGTTTTAGTGTAACTTTTGACTGGAAAAAAGCAGAAAAGTGTATAGGTTTTTTGCAATTTCGCAACAAATTTTATTAGCTCCTCCTATTTTGACACTTTTATACTTACCCATAATTGTTTCAACAATTTTCATTTGATCAAACACTTTTTTCTATAAAATAGTCAAAGTTTCTACCTTTTGTGAATGTCTTATTCTGGCCAAAAGTTACATTCAAGTCATAAAAATTGTTTAAACAATTGAAATCAAAGTGAATCGATCGTGTTGTTTTTTTGTATTGCCTGACTAGTTGATCTCATTATGAGAATACCAATAATTTGCGATAAACTGTGGAAAATAATTTTTTAAATAAATAAAAATGATTCAAGCAATTATTAATTGTTGAACAAATATGTTTATTAAACTTTTTATTTTGTCCATTGGATGATCTGTAAAAAAAATTACAAAAAAGTAATAGTGACGACTAATATACCGTAAAATACTTGATCCACGTACAGAGGGTGGTTTTTGGGGCATGCTGGAAGGGGGTGAGGGGGTTAAAATATAAAATTAATGCATGCATCATATTTGGGATAGTGACTTTTTTCGAGAACCTCACAAAACTAGTGGGTACAGTTAACAAATTTTTGTTCCCTTTTTTTTGAACCAGCCTTCTATGCAGCAAACCACACACACCATGTGACGCGCTCAACATCCCATAAAAATAAAAAATAATAAAAAAATTTGACATTTTTTTTAGCCTGTATTTAAAAAAAAAATCCGTAATTTTTCATAACATTGTGGTATAAAAACCCATAACATATATTTTTTCATTAAAATCGGTTCAGCCGTTCTCGAGGAAAAATTGTTTTTCGATTTTTCTTCTTACCCCCATAACTCCCACAACAAATTCTTTCCAAATATAATCTTTTGGGAAATTTAAGCCCGCATCTATGTAAATGAATTGTAGAAATCTCAACTAGATGTAGTTTCTCTACTTTGTACATTAATTCCTTCAATATTTTTATATTATTTATGTCAATGCTGATTATCCTAATAATCCTAATAAACATGAGAATTGAATGAATGAACAGTTCAATCCTTGAAAAAATGTTTGGAAAAAGTCGATTTTTTCGAAAACAGGTCGCCATTGGCATTAGTGATTTATAGGCCAAAACAGAAAAGTTCGAATTTAATTGACTCCACTTGAAATTCAAAAGCCACTCTGGGTGGAACTTACATTTTCACTCAACCAGAATATTATTAAATTGTAAAATACATCTTATTACTAAACTTCTTCTTTTATTTCATTTTTTATATTAGGTGGTAATATGTCAGGTTACGCGGGCGCTCTTGGAAGTGAAAACATACACCGCGCCACAATGGGCGCTGCGGTGCCATACAAACATGGCCGTGGAAGCCATATGGAAAACATGGAGTAGTGGCAATAATTTTATTAAAAAGTGAGTTTAACATCAGAAAATGGTATTTTTGGATTTAAATAGTTTGTGTGGTTGCGCAACAACTACACCTGCATCCAGAGATATGATCGAAGGCCAAAATATTCTTAATTCTGGTATGATTGTAATGTGCGGAGCTACCATAAAAACTCGCGAAAAAGTTTAAATATATTTATTGTGCCTTCAAACCAGTGATTTAACTTCAGAACCACACGAAATAACAGGAAGGTTATTAATTAATAGTGACGATGAGAATTGCAAAATTTCATCAAAATGCAAGGAACAGACTATATTCTTGACGTTATAATCTTTCACATTTAAATTTCTCAACCACTCACTGAGTTTATTTTTTTTATTTTATTTTGACACTTCCAAGCTTTGGCACTCTATGAAAACTTAAATTGAAGGTTTTATTCTCTTTAGAGTCACAACCACTGACGCAACAACCTCCGAAACTTGTTGATTTTTGATATTGACGTGCAAATTCTATTATTGGAACAAATAATTATCAGCTCAGAAGTATTTTGCTCATCAGAGCTACTTATTACAGCACTTATTCATTCAGTTGGACGAACATTACAGTTAAACGCTATGTTTTTGCTTGTTTTCGTGATGTTTCACGCATATTTAATATGTCATCCACGGCCGTATTGGATAGTTCACGTAGGGGCCGACAGTGTCGCATAGCATGTTTAAATCCCCAATTCCACTCACGCGCAAACTCAAAGCTTGCACACGCACATAAGTACACATGATGGACAGCTGGCTGATGATTTGACTTTCTAGGTTTTATAGTTCAGGGTTTGTCTCCAGCGGTATTCTAGTTCGCCGGTGATAATGTCTAAATTTCAACTGAAAACGTTAAACTAAATACTCTACTGAGAAAATCTCTGAAATGAATATGACTGGTGTAAAAAATTGAAAAATATAGAAATGCTTTCTGAATTCTCAGGTGTGGAGTAGTCCTCAACTCAACAGTCTTCGTCGGCCCTGTAAGAGATGTCTTCCGGTTCAATATTCCGTTGGGGCACAAAGTATAGTTTTTTGTAAATGGCCTCAAACTTGTTAAGAGATTCAGATAGATGTCATTTCATGACCCCATTCGATCATCCTAAATGTCTCAAATTTCTGTCTTGAATCTAAAATGAGGAGTGCGTATTAAATCCAATTACATTTTCGATAATGCTTTAGAAGTTCACCTCGTGCGGCTTGAAGAGCATTGCGAAGATTGTTACCGCATGCAGTTCGTTGTTTATTTGAGAATTCCACCTAGTTGATACGTCCAAAACTGGAGATTTCAGTTTGACTCCCATGACGCCGCAGGCAGATTTTAATTTCCCACGTCATTGTTTAGAGTATTTTAATTTTTTGAAAAGCGCTCTTAATTGAGCCATTACTTTTGACTTAGATGTAATAACTTCTTCATGACTTTCTTGATCTTCTGGAGTTGCTTCATCATCACCAATTTTTTCATAAATGTAGTATTCATCGCCGCATTATCCACTGTTACATCTTGCAATTTTTCTGTTGAGCCGTAATCCCTGAGGACGCCCAAAAATAAATTTGTGATATCATTTCTAGTATGGCTACCATTTGATGGAAGAAAATCAATAACCGGAGATCTCAAAATCCAGTCTTCGTCGATGAAGTGGCCCGTGATACCATAATGCGATTTTCCGATAATTGAAGTCCATGCATCCAGGGAGTATGAAATCTTAGAAGTGTTCTGTTGTAAAATTTCCAAAACTACTGTCCGGGTTTCTTCAAAGCGCGAAATTGCTAATTCTCGCATTTTGTTTCTTTCAGGTACTTTCACCTTGTCATTGAGGTACGCGAAAACGCTTTCTGCTCTTTTATCACCCAAAAGATTGTATGGCAGGTGCTTCTTTGAAGTCCAATCGATCAGCTTCTCTAATTCTTTTTGATCGAAGTTCATCTAGAAAATCATTAACTATTAAATTCATTGAATTAAAATTAAATTTGATATTATTTGATTTAAAAAATATACGTGTTATTTCATATACTCATAGTGAAGTTTTATTTGATACTATTTTTGGCAATTTTGTATTGTTATATGCTATTCGACCGTGAAATAATGAACATTTTCGTTCGAGACCACGAAACTATTAACGAACTCGAAAACTTTCGAGGTCTTGAACACTTTCGAGTATCTTTGAAAAGCAAGAAGGCGCAAACAATTTTTCAATTACCGCCAATAATTTTTCCAGATTATACCAGAAGGACAATAAGCTTTTTTGACACATTAAATTTGAAACAACTTGAAAAAATTATATCTATTTCTAAAATAACAGGAACAACAATTTTTGCATCTCTTACATTAGCTGTAAATTATTTCAAACAAATTTTATCTCCAGCAATTTAAAATTTCAAAAAAATTTAAGCTTGTAGTACAGTGATTTCTATTTTTTCTCATAGTGTTTTCGATTTTTAAAAAATTTCTCTTAGTTGCAATAAAAAAAAATCTTTTTACATTGAAGAAGGTACGTCTAATTAAAAGTTTCAAATTTAAAATTTCAAAACAAAGAAGTCTTACTGAAATGATCGAAATCGATTATAAATTTTTTAATGGAATTTTAGAATTATTTTGAACAAACGACGCTATGGAATTTTAAAGAATTTAATATTGTCAGAAGTGAGAAGTTCAAAAATCATGAAAGAATTACACTTCTTTTTCTTCACGTTTCATAACATGGCAACTTTTAGGATTCAATATTTGGGGTGGTTAAAAAATGTGTGTATCCTCCACTTAATAAGTAATTAATTATTGAGGGTATGTACCGCAAGAGTCTCACGTGACGAATCACAGGTTATTAAATTCGTGTGGCTTAAAAATGTTTAAATGAAAATATTGTGCTGAAATTTTTGGAAACAGTTTAAGATATATAAGGGCACATATTTCTGGTCCATTTGAGTTTTGATTTTGTATATATAATGAAATTTCATTAATTTAATTTTAGATAGGACAATAAATCCCTATTTTCAGATACATTCAGAGTTCATAATAAATAAAATTGCCTATTTAAACAACAAAAAAACTCAAATGAGCCAGAAAAACGTGCCCTCACATATTTTGAACCATTTATCAAATTTCAGCACAAAATCTACATTTTTCAAATTATAGAGCCGCCGAATATAATACTCACTGATTCGTCACGTAACACTCTAGTACATGCCCTTAATAGAAGGAGTGATAGCTTCCAATTTCAAGATTTTAGTTTCGCCGAAAAATTAATCGAAGACACTACACTACATTTTAAAATTATGAAATTTTACAAATAAAAATTAACCTTTCGCTTCTTTGGGTCTGATGCGTTATGATCTTCATAAAATAGCTTTGTAAACCTCTTCATGGTAATTTTCTAGATACCTCATCGAGCCAGAAGTATTGCTGTTTTTCATGCTTATACATCTTTCTGTGCTTTTTTTTGCGCACAATTTACAAATTGCAACTTAATTTTCTTCAGGATCTACATGGATATCATAATTTTCTTTCAGCTTCTTACTCCGTTCGCCTTTTTCTTCTGTGCCACTCCTGTTATAAATTTGTGTCAACATCTCAAGGGATCACATAAGTTTTAGGGTATTTCAAACGATTCTAAAGGATTACGAAAGGTTTCACAGATTTTAAATGAATTTAAAAGATTTCAAGGATTGGAAGAAATTGCCTAGGGACTTCAAGGAGTTAAATCAGATTTCAAGAGATTTTACGGATATTGAGAATATTAAGGATATTAAGAACGATTTCCGCGGATCACAAAGGCTTTTTTGACCGTCGTACACCGAAAGTAAGCTTTGTCGGTGTCGTTTTGCGAGCGGAAAGTTGATTTTTCCGCTTTAGTGCGGTAAAATTGTGAGTGTGCGGAAAATCAACTTTCCGCACGCAAAACTTAAAATTTTACCGCACTTTCCGCCACCGCTCTTAAGCATTTCAACGGTGATACCATCCACGCCAGCAGCCTCACCAGTCTTTAGTTTCTTAATCACGGATACAGGTATGATGTCGATAGCTTGACCTTCATACAATTTCTTGAAAAAATCTCTCATACAGTCTTTCACTTTGTCCGAATCTCATACCATTTCACCATCAGCATTCTTAATTCCGACTACACAGTACATCAATGCTAGTACTTTCTTTTCTAGCCTTCTTAACCCACTTTACCGGCAGAAAATCACTGAAGGTTGTCAGAGAAAAAGTCAGGCCTGTTTAAGGTTTTTTTCAGGCTCGATTTGAATGAGTTCGCCTCTAGAAAAAGTCTTAGAGATTTGCGCCCTTTTTTACGACTTAATTTATGGCAGCCGAACCTTGAGGATGCCGAAGTACGAAAGGCAGTTAAAATATTTAGGGTCTCGTTATCATAAATCCTTCATAAAACTAATCCCTTCTAACACTTTAAAAATTATTATTTATTTATGTACATGCATATATTTATATGTGACAACCTATATATTTGTATTTATATACAGTATTCCTCTGTTGGAAAGCCTGAAAATGGTATCTATTTTCACGTTGGTCGAGGCATCCTTTGTATAGTTCCTTTGCTATTTAGGAAATTTTCGATTATATGTATTTACAAAACCAAGTTCATGATCCTTCAGAAAATTTATGAGGGCTACCAGGATCTTCAAAATGCTAGCTAGGTATTTATATAGAGAAATCTCTGAAGCTTCTCTGGTTCTGAGAATTTTTAGTGAAGTTTCAGAGAATATGTATCGGTAGGGCATTACCAAAATAATTTCTTATTTCCTTCAAAATCATTTTGCATTTGTTTATCTTCTTCCGCTTCAATCTTATCCTTGCCTTCTTATACTCAGTAATAATATTTAGAAACAATGAAATAAACTTTATTTTCAAATGTTGCAATTCATTCCTAAGTTAGACGTGTATTGATAATATTATCCTAAACTTTCCAAGACAATTGACATTTTCTACATTTCCTATATCGACAAAAATGTGAAAAAAATATGGTAAGGGACACGTACCGGATGACATTTACTCATATTTAACCGAATTGATTGTGATATCAATTAATTTAAGTATAAATAATTTGGACATAGGGTATATTGTAGGAAAAAATAGGCTTGATAAAACACTGGATTGAAAAAATCATATTGTCAATTTTTTTTCACCCATAT
>JAUMHM010085754.1:0-11389 GCA_032362435.1 Melikaiella ostensackeni | reverse complement strand
ATTCGACTACGAGTGTTCAATTTTTCAAATCGGATTACAATAAACATTGAGAATGCTGAAAACAAGGATTATTATTTTGAAGAATTGACCTTGGGATTCTTCCACTCCTCTCACGAACAAGTGGGTTGAGAAACAAGACAAAGAATTACGAGAATTCGGATTAAAACCTCTAAATGGCGACAAATGCATTTATGTCAAGAAATCAGAAGACATTTACGTCATCGTTGCCGTTCACGTAGATGATCTCATCGTTGGAACAAATATTGAAGAAATGTACTTGAAACTGAAGGAAGATTCAGCAAGTAAGTTTCAAATGAAAGATCTTGGATCTTTGCATTATTGCTTGGGTATTGAGTTCCAAAAAGATCCGTCAACGAAATCCATCAAAATTTATCAGCGGAAATACATTTGAAAATGCCCTCGCAAACTATGGAATGGAAGAGCCTAAACCGATGTCAACTCATCTCGATGGCAACAGCAAGCTGACTAAGAAGATGGGACCGACAACTGAAGAAGAAGTCACCGAGATGAACAACTTACCTTATCAGTCGCTCGTTGGAACGCTGATGTATTTAGCAGGCTCATCGCGTTCTGATATTGTTTACACAGTCAGCGCACTAAGCCAATTTAATGTCAATCCTGGCAAGGCACACTGTGCTTCAGAAAAACGGGTGTTACGATATCTTCGAAGTACAAGTGACCGTGGCTTAATTTCCAAGAAGACTAATAATAGTAATTTAGTCGGATTGTTCACTACAGACTGGGCCGGAGACACAGACGACAGAATATCCTACACCGGATACGTATTTGAACTGGCTGGTTCCGCAGTTACATGGGAAGCCAGAAAGCAGAAAACTGACGCTCTTTCGAGTACTGAAGCCGAGTATATGGCTCTCAGCGAAGCAGGTAAGGAAACCGTTTATCTGCGAAACCTTTTGAAGAAGATTGGATTCCTCGAGAGAAAAGCCGAACCAATGATTGTCTATTGTGATAATCAGGGAGCGCCTATTCGGGCCAAATCATCTAGAGTGTCTAGGGGTACTAAATGTTGTGAATCTAACTCGCGTTGAGAGGGGGTGTTGTTCCCACCTATATTCAAAGGCAAGACGGGTTCGCGAGTGTGTCGCCACCTTCTGTCGCTTTCTGGTCGTTAGCTCTATATGTGTATGTATTCTCAAAGTGTAGCTGTTCAATAAAACATATTATTTCTAACTTTTTTATTGAAAATTAGATTTTACAGAATGTTTTTTGTCTCCTGAAAAATGACTCAAATGTGGGTTAAATTCTTATGCCGTGCCACCCTTAAAATGATAATTTGACTGCACTAAATATTTACGCATTTATGAAAAATGTACACTCAAGAAAAAGTTCTGGTTAAATGTGGAGTAACAAGAAATTCTGCTTGCTTTAACCAGAATTACTGGTTAAAACTCAAAACAATAAAAATTTCCGGGTCGCGTCCGTGCTAAATTTATAGGAATCGTAAAGCCAATAATTAAGTCAGGAATTCTCAGATATAAATTCATATTTTAAAAAAATTTGAAACATAAAATTGTCACTATTAATGGGCACTTATAATAGTAAGCAATAGTCGTAGAATGTAACAGATTTGTCAGCCTTACTAAAAAATCGGAAATATATCATATTGTATAATTATTGCTTTGCGATCAACGCATAATTCATGTTTCGTAACTCGAAATTAATAATTTTAATTCTTAAACGTACATCTTCGAAAACATTTTTACAGAACACTCAGAAAACGGAATTCTGCTAAATCGACAAGAATTTTTTTGAATTAAATAGCATTTTGGTTAAATTTTTTAATAACTAGATTTCTATTAAATTCACTAGAATTGTGTTGAATTAACTACAATTATATTGAATTTGCTATAATTCTCTTACAATAACAAGAATTCTGTTACATTTAATTGAATTCTTATAAGTTAAATAAAATTATTGTTTTCAAAATAAGGTGAAATGGGTTGAATTCGTTGGTATTCTGTTAAATTCTCTAGAATTCTGATGAATTCACTAAAAATTTATTGAATTTACTAGAATAATGGTAAAACCACCAAAATTCTTTTGAATTTAATAGAATTCCCTTAAACTGTTAATTAACTAGGATTCTGTTAAATTCTCTAGAGTTTTAATAAATTCACTACATTTTTTTCCATTTACTAGAATTCTGCTAAAATCACAAGAATTCTTCTAAATTTGATAGAATTCTGTTCAAATTATAAGAATTACTTTTAATTTAATAGAATTCTTAACTTTTTTTAATGAACTAGATTCCTATTAAATTTACTACAATTATATTAAATTTTCTGTAATTCTTTTAAAATCACAAGCTTTTAAATTTGATAGACTTTCCTTAAGAAACTGAAATTATTATATTTAATTAACCAAAGTTCTGTTGAACACAATTCAAATATTTTAAATTCGATAGAAATTTGGCAAATTTACAAGAAGTCGATTGAATTCACTACCATTCCATTAAATTATCTAGAATTTGGTTTATATCACTATATTCTTTTCAATTTGCTACAATTTCATGTAATTCACTGAACTGCTGGAAAATTCATTAAATTTTAATAAATTTACTAGAATTATTGTAGTATAACAAGAATCTTTCCAAATTTAACAGAATTCTGCTAAAATCACAAGAATTATTTTAAGTTAAAAAGAGTTTATAAATTTTCTCAATTAGCTAGATTTCTATTGAATTCACAAAATTATATTGAATTTTCTGTAATTCCATTAGAATCACAAGAAATCTGTTGCATTCAAGAAAATTTTGTGAATCAAATAGAATTATTCTATTCAATTAAGCAAAGTTCTGTTGAATTTAATAGAAATATGTTGAGTTCGATAGAAATTTGGCGAATTTACAAGAATTCGGCTAAATTCACTGCAATTCTATTAAATTTTCTATAATTTTGTTTAAATCGCTATAATTCTTTTAAATTCGATAGAATTCTGCTAAATTCTCTAGATTTTGTTATATTTTCTGAAATTCTGATAAATTCACTACAGTTCTGTTAAATTAGCTAGAACTCTGATTAACTTTCAAAACAAAAATGTCATCCTATTTACATTTTACGTTTTATTTGAAATTTTAATTGCTTAAATAGCTAAACTTACTAAAAATTACTCAAGTTCAATAATAATTACAGCCCCATAGCATGCTATATTCCTACAATATTCCAGGAATATTTCTTTGGAACATTCGAAATATTGCCTCGGAATATTCTAGTAATATTGAAGGAATATATAAATGTCCCACATTCGGAATATTGCCATGGAATATTGCAGGAATATTTCCTGTGTGTATATTTTCCTGGAAGTATATCAAATATTTTCATGAATTATTACTGGAACGTATCCTCAAAATGTACTCAGAATGTTCCCATGAAGTATTTTTGGAACATCGCCTTGAAACTATCTGCAATATTCATGTGAAATATTGGCGGATCATTGTTTTGAAGGTACCTAAAATGGCTCCCTGGTACATTTTTGATATAACGTAACGATATAGTATCTTATACTATTCTTTAAGTAATTGTATACAGTAAGGAATTCATTTCGTTCATTTATTTATTTACTTTCATTGTTTTTCATATCAATATAGTAACAATACGTATGAAAATGAGAGGTATTTTACATATTTCCGCCATAAACGTATACAAAGGTCAGGGCATGTTTAGTATACATCTATAGTACCTATTACAGTAGATTATAACTTGACTCGATATTATAATGCAAGATTTAATTACAAGATAAATTTCCGAAATATTTCGGAGGGTTACTTAGCATCTACTATTAGGAAAAAACACGGCAGCCGAATATTTGACATGGTGATTCAAAACTTTGGCTGAAATTAAAAAAATCGTTTGGAGTTACCTATATTATAAACAAGGATCATTTCTCCCCCTAATTTTGATAAAAGATGAAACAATTCTTCTTGTTCTTTTGTCAATTTATTCTTCTCAAGAGTCTATTTCAAAATGTCACGATCATTTAATATAAAACGAAATTACCCAGAAGTAATATTTATTGCATTCTACAGATTCTTTAACATTATTTCCGTATAAATAGCTTGATCTGTACAATGGTTGTCCACCCCATAATGACCAGCTATCGGGTCTAGTTTAATAAATATTTGCAATAAAAATTTGCAATAAAAAATTGCTTAACCTTTTTTTTAAAGGGCAACAAATGTATGTCCGCCCTCATCGCAGGCCATGTCGATGCGTTTCCCAGCGCAATTTATGAGTATCGCCTTATTTTAGCGATATCTATGATGCTTTACGAAATATTCTCAGAAAACTGATAAAAGTGCGAAAAATTTACTCAAATTTTAATGCACTTTAATTAAGGATGTATTTACTTCTTTGACATAAACTGTAGGTCGATTTGTTTGTTTTGTTCATAAAAAATAATTATCTGAAAAACTTTAAACTCAAATTATTCGTTTCTGAGATATCTTGAAAAATGTGCACCCTTCTTTTCAATTTCCGAAAACTTGAACTTAATAATGTTCTTGACATCAGATGTTCAATTGTGAAAAATAAGCTGATCACTCACATTTTATTCGTTTCTGAATTTCATACAGTTGTGGAACTTGAGACAATCAATCACATTGCTACTTGTTTATGAATTTTAATGCAATTCTATAACACAAGACAATCAATCACATTGTTACTTGTTTATGGATTTCATGCGGTTCTCAAACATAAGGCGATTGATCACATTGTCATTTGTTTCTGAATTTCATGCAGTTCTTGAACATAAGACGATCACTCATATTGTCATTCGTTTCTGAATTTCGTGCAGTTCTGAAACATAAGACAATCAATTACACTGTTACTTGTTTATGAATATCATGCAGTTCTATAACATAAGGCGATCAATCCCATTGTCATTTGTTTCTGATTTTTATTCAGTTCTAAAACACAAGACGATCAATCACATTGTTACTTGTTTATGAATTTCATACAGTCCTAAAGCATAAGACGATAACTCACATTGTCATTTGTTTGTGAATTTCATTGTGTTCTAAAACATAAGACAATCACTCACATTTTATTCGTTTCTAAGTTTCATACAGTTGTGGAGCATAAGAGAATCAATCACATTGTTACTTGCTTATGAATTTCATACAGTTCTAAATCATAAGACGATCAATCACATTGTCATTTGTTTCGGAATTTCATGCAGTTCACGATTACTCACATCGTTATTTGTTTCTGAATTTCATGTAGTTCTCAAACATAAGACAATTACTCACACTTCATTCGTTTCTGAGATTCATGCAGTTTTGGAGCATAAGACAATCAATTACTTTGTTACTCATTTCTGAATTTCATGCAGTTATAAAACACAAGACGATCAATCACTTTTTTACTCGTTTATGAATTTCATACAGTTCTGAAACATAAGACGATTCCTCACATTGTTATTTGTTTCTGAATTTCATGCAGATCTAAAACATAAGACGATCACTCACATTTTATTCGTTTCTGAATTTCATACATTTGTGAAACATACGATGATCAATCACATTGATACTTGTATATGAATTTAATACAGTTCTGAAACATGAGAAGATCATTCACATTGTCACTTGTTACTGAACTTCATGCACTTCTGAAACATAAGACGATCAATCACATTGTCATTTATTCCTGAATTTCATGCAGTTCTAAAAAATAAGACGATCAATCACATTTCATTCGTCTCTGAATTTTATACAGTTGTGATACATATGACGCTCCATCACATTGTTACTTGCTTATGAATTTCATACAGTTCTAAAACATAGGGCAAATAATCACATTGTCATTCGTTTCTGAACTTTATGCAGTTCTAAAACATAAGGCGATCAATCACACTACTACTTGTTTATGAATTTCATACAGTGCTAATACATAAGACGATCACTCATATTGCCATTTATTCATGAATCTCATGCAGTTCGAAAACATGAGTCGATCAATCACATTGTTACTTGTTCATGAATTTCATACGGTTCTAAAACATAAGGCATAGCTCCTAAATTTCCTGGAGTTATAGGGAATTCTGAGTTGGCTAAATCCGCTGTCGACTGCTGGAACAACTTATTTACTGACGAAATGCTTGAAGTATGTTCAGATTCACCAACAAGTATATCGATAGTATCAAAAATCTATATTCTAGGGAAAGGGACATAAATACAATAGATATAATTGTAATGAGAGCTTCCATTGGGCAATTGTATTAAGCAGGAGCATATAAAGCGAATAGAAAGTGTCTCGCAGAACTATGGGGAAGTGAAGGTGTTGGAATCTAAAAGTTTGGACTTGTGATGAATATAAAAAGATTCGAGATGTTATTTTAATGCCTTCGTGTCGATGATCGTGATACTAAGTTGGCTAGAAAAGCAAAGGACCGTTTTGTTTCAATTCGCGACATTTTTGAACAATTTGTGAAAATTTGCAAAATATGTTACTCTCCAGGGACGAACGTAACAATTAACAAAATGCTTCTAGGTTTTCGTGGTAGATGTGCCTTCAGGCAATCCACACCATCCAAGCCAAATAAATACGGAATAGAAATTTTTGCTTTAGTAAACACGAAAAGAACGTATTCCTACAATTGGGAAATCTACCCAGGAAAAACCCCAAAAGGGTGTTTCTCGCTAAGTAATAAGCCAGTGGATGTTGTGAAAAGATCAGTTGAGCCCTCATTTGGTTCTGGACGTAACATCACAGCGGACAATTGTTTCCCAGACCTGAATCTTGAACGCGAACTAAAAAAGAAAAATTTATCGTATGGTTGTACCGCGAGAAAAAATAAAAGGAAGTTACCGCCTTCGTTCGTCGCTACAAAAGGAAGAAAACAAAATACCAGCATCTTTGGTTTTACTGAAGGATGAATCATTGTGTCGTATGTTCCTAAACCTCGAAAGAATGCTATTCTTGTGTCCGCCCTTCATAATGACAAAGCAATCGATCCAGATTCTGTTGATCAGAGAAAACCAGAAATAATTTCTCTTTACAACTCAACTAAGGGAGGTTGGAGACACTGCAGACAAGACGTGCTCTGCATTCGATATGGCTCGCAATGTCAAACGATGGCCAATAGTGATCATTTACCATACTGAATATAGCTGGCATCAATTCGCGAATTATTTACTTTGGTAATGATTTCGAGGTAATGAAGAGAAGACTCTTTCTGAAGCGTCTATCCCACGAACTGTTAATTAAAGAACTTCAACGGAGAAGTATAAAATCAATTAGTATGCGCTTGAACTTACAACACAAACTGAAAAAATATCTTTCAT
Source organism: Melikaiella ostensackeni (assembly GCA_032362435.1). Lineage (NCBI taxonomy): Eukaryota > Metazoa > Arthropoda > Insecta > Hymenoptera > Cynipidae > Melikaiella > Melikaiella ostensackeni. Next base: position 4,068 of record JAUMHM010085754.1, on the reverse strand, counting down.
CCACAGATGGAGAACCTGAACCATCACCAGAAGCATCACCAGCACCATCAAAAAGACGACGATGTGTTACATGCACCGATGAGACTGGGAAAAGGAGATTGTCGAAATATGAGTGCAAGAAATGCAAACGCGCATTTGGCCTTTCACATGCCAATTATATCTGTGACGCTTGTTTCTCTGAAATACCTTCAGCCCCTCTCCTTCTCCAGGAGGATGAGTAATCAATTATTTTATATTTTTGATCGTTCATTTTGTTCAACAAATTTTTTTTTTTGTAAGAAGATACACTGAAAAATGTGAGATTTTGGAATTTTGAATTTGATTTTTGACATGTCATAACGACCACAAAACATCTTAATTTGTATTCTTATACATTTTACTCATCAACCTACAGTGTTTATTGATGTTTAAAAGAGTTGAGAAAAATTTTTAAGTTGAAAACTTTAAGTATTACCAGTAGAAGCCTTAGTCTGAATTTTGTGTTCTTACCATCTAATTTTGCAATTGTGGTAGTAAAAAACTATGTGAAACTAGTCTTCTGATGTTTTCAAAAACTGTTTGTTGAGAAAACTTTAAAGAGAATGATGTTGGAAATAAAAAGGGAAGGTTGTTGAAGCTGATTTTCATTATGTTGAAGCGCAATAACCTTGTCACTCTTACTGACGTTGTTTCACTAGGAAAATATATTCGTCTCTTTCCTTATCGTAATACAAACACGCAATGTTCGAATTCCATTTGGGAGAATATCATATTTTGGGAGGTTCCCAAGGATAGTGAATACGTATTTTTTATTTTTGATCAAAAAATATCAAATGATGCTACCGGGCCCTTCTATTTCCCCATACGAATAACATGGGGAAAACCTCTATATCTACAAATATGAGACTGGAAGGCGTAATTTTTTAATAGAACGAGTGCAAATCACAGGGCCCTCTCAAAATCACTTCCTCGAATGTGACATTTGCATTTATTTTGTATTTTGACCTACCACCCCCTTCCAGCATGCCCCGAGAAAAATACATTATTATCACAAATTATCGGTACCCTCACGCCGAGATAAACTAAGTAGGCGAGATAAAAAATCAGAATAGTCGACTCAATTTGTTGTTAATTTTTTTACCAACTTTTTATTGCTTAAGGGGGTCCCTCCCTTTTTGGGTTTTGGAAAATCAATTTTTTGAAATTACATTTTCTAAAAGTATAACATTTCAAAAATATTCTCTGAAAATTTCATAAAGATCCAGGTATTATTTACGGAGATATACCATTTAAAGTGAAGCGGATTCGAGTGAGGCTTCGAGAGTGAACACCGTGCCGAGCATACGTAAAATTTACTGGTTGCTATTGTAGTGTTAATTTCCGTATGAAATGCCTCGAAAAATCACAAGGAAAAGAAGAAGTTCTGACTTTAATCAGTGGTCTATGTAAGTAAAGATTTTGAGATGATATATACATTTTTTCTACACGTTTTCAACTTTTTAACTTAAACGCGTTTTTCTCGAAACAAGGTTTTCAAAGTCGGTGAGTAAGATATCTCAAAAACGGCTTTGCCGATTGCTTTCAAATTTTTATCAGTTATTTTACATATAAAACTTGTGGGATTGAACGATTTTTTTTTTGATGAATTTTTTTCTATGGTCAAAAAAAGGGCATATTTTAGCGAAAAATTGACTTTTGACTTCAAAAGTCCGCCATTTCTTAAAAAATAAATATTTTCACATCTAGTTTCGTTCACTGTCAGCCAAAAACTGTTTACTAACGAATGCCGTTGGATTTTTCGATTTCAGATGATCTAGACTTGAGCCACTTCACTCATCACAAAACGCCTTTTTCTTTTGGATCCCTCGTAGATTGGCTGTAACGCGCTTGCTTATCACTCTTTTATCATCGAAAAATTATTGTAACTTCTTGAAATATGTGGTAATTGGATGTTAAGACACTGGTAACAAAATAAATAAACCTGTCTTCATAAAAAAATCGCAAGAAATCGCTTTCTTTTCACCCGAAAAAGTAGAGACCCCCTTAAATATAACCTTTGACTGGAATAAGGCAGATTTATGTAGTTTTCTACAAATTTGTCAACCAACTCGACATCATTCTGATGAATGTGTAATTTTCACCACTTGAATATAATTGTTTGAACAATTTCCATTTCTTCAAACTTTGATTTTTTAACATAATATCAAAATTTTACACCTTTTCTGAGTAACATGAACTTATTGGTTGTGACGAGGTGTTTTTCACCTATCACTTAACAGTCCCCATCGGCACCGGGACTGCCAGAGAGAAAAGAAAACTTTATCAAATTACTGGTTCCACCAGACCGTAGAACGAGGGTCCGACTCCACAGGGGCACTTCTGGGCTTTGCGAAATTCATCTATTTATACTCTGTCGTCTCCTTTTATTTACTACGTACACGAGAGTGCCAGTTGTCTACTTTGGAGGATCGCAGCTTTTCAGGGTTCATAGGAACCGCCATGTCATACCATGGAGTAGAAAGATAGAACCGAGTTCGTCTGTCGTTGTCTAAATGTCCAGTACCGGAAGCCCCGGCAATGGCATATAGCGGCAAGATCGTTTCACTTGAAGAGTTAAATAAACTCTTTTCTCATCCACTCTTGAGCTTTTTTATGGAGACAAGGGAATCAGAAAGGAAGCTCATGTTAAACTCCAGGCTCCTTTTGTTAATGGATATCTTTCTTTATTTGCCGCCAAAATTGCATGACGTAGTTCCCTCAGGGAGATGGCAGACATGGGCACGGATTGGCTGCCGACACCGATACGTGTCGAGTGTTAAGGTCAGTCACACTTTCTGATTTCGGCAACGGTCTTGGGAAGTGGAGGATATACCTCGGGTCTCCCGCCCATCCCCGCTGGACGAAGAGTGCGAAGACATCTTCGCTTGTCACCAACGAACATCTGAAGGACGATATATATTTCGCCTACCATTGAAACAAGAAGGTCTAGAAATGCTCGGCGAAAGTTTAAATGGAGCGTTAGCTCCCCTTAGCTCCCTGCATCAGCGATTAAGTCACGACGTCGACATGGCAAAGGCGTACTCTTGTTTCATGACGGAATACGCTCGACTCGGTCACATGAGGCCCATACCTCTACCCGAGCTGCGCGCGAACGCTCGACTCACTTACTACATACCACATCATGGAATTTGGCAACGGGGAGATCATCATCGCCACCTTAGAGTAGTCTTCAATGCATCTAGACCAACGTCCTCCGGCTACAGTCTTAATGACACACTTCACACTGGGCCTAAGCTGCAAACCAATTTGGGCCACGTGTTGATTCGATGGAGACGCCACAGAATTGCTTTCGGCGCCGATGTCTGCATGATGTATCGGCAAATTCTGGTAAATGAACAAGACGTCGACTTGCAACGCATCGTATGGAGTACCCGTGAGAATGACCCAGTCGTCCACTACAGCTGTCGACTGTGACTTATGGTGAGTCATGCTCGCCCTATCTAGCCCTAAGAACCTTGCAACAATTGTGCAGAGATCATGGTTCAGCCTGGCCAGAGGCAGCCCGAGTACTTTTGAAGGATCGCTTTGTCGACGACATATTGACGGGATGCAATGACCTTCGGGAAGCGAAGAAGTTACGGGATCAGGTAATCCATCTTCTGTAGCTGGGCGGATTTCCTCTCCGCAAATGGGTAGCCAATCGACCTGAGCTGCTAGAAGATTAACCCGAACAAAACCGTCTTCGACCAACCTGGCTGCAACTTTGCAGCGACGTTCTCATCAACGAACTCGGTGTTTTCTGGGATCCGCAGAACGATTGCTTTCGTTTGACTCCACCCGAGGTTGACTCGCATGATTTGACGAAACGCAACATTTTAGCCACCACTGCCAGATTGTTTGATCCTTGCGGCTAGATCGCGCCCGTCATTCTAATAGCGAAACTACTTGTCCAGGATTTGTGCAGAGCAGGTCTTGAGTGGGATGAACCGATTCCACACTCATACATCAACCGATGGACCGAATTCACAATGAATCTCAAGGCCATCGGTGAACTATCTATTCCTCGATGGATCGACACGCAGCCCACTG
>JAUMHM010085752.1:0-11391 GCA_032362435.1 Melikaiella ostensackeni | reverse complement strand
TTGATCCTAACCTCAAAATAGTGCACGTACATAAAATTTTTATTTATCAGAATAAATTTTTTTTATTTTATCCCTCTAAAAAAGAGTTCGGTGACGTCCGTTATACTATTTTATAGCATCTCCGAATTTAGTTATTAAAAATTTTGATTTTTGTGGACAAAAACCTGGGGGAACTGAACCCAATTCACCATACGCGGAAGTATCACATGCCCTTAAGGCCATGTTATATTTACTTGATTCCTACCTTACCACCACTTATCGATACCTCGATGTTAAAGGAACAATGGTCCTTAATTTTTATAATTACATTTTTTTTTGTAATTCCAAGAATTAGACTGTAGGAACGTTCCTTAGTGCCCCTTTTATTTGATTTCCCCAATCTTCATCTCGATAACACATTTCGCGTGGACTTGAATCGTTGAGAAAAAATGTCGGTAAGGTAAGAATCGGTTAAGTATTACATGGCCTCAAGGTTTAATTTTCAAACTGTCATTTGGCTACATCAACTTTCTTCGGTTTCTTGAAGGGACGTGCATACCTCATAAGGAGAAGGTTTTACACGCCTTGCAATTTTACGAAATAGCCAGGCGCAGTTTAAGCGATGTCAGTCAATTTATATCCCAACAGAAAACTATCTCTCGAAATATCCGTTTTGAAATCAGCATAAAATTGAAACCAACATACTCGTCTCGATGTTTAAATATTCTTTAATATGTTAAAGCTATACATTGAAACTGAGAAAGAGGTATTTGTTTTGCAAATATTGTGGTCAGCAATTAATTTTCATGCACGCATGTGGAATAGAACATTTTAAATACATATTTATTGCAATAGACAATTTTTAGAATTTTTTATACTTCTTAAAATCTAAACAAATAATTTATAAAATTATACTTAACACATGATTACACTTTTTACATATACTCATCTCGCTTAACTGTGCCGGCATCGGGTCTGGTCAGCACATTAACGGGCGCTATTAAAGTCTAGTTTCAATCGAATATGAAGTGACGAGTGAGTAAACACTCAGGACCGCATATATAGTCTCTGAACCCGGCACACGTGCAAAAGTATATGCCAAGAGAGTCGCGATGTAAACAACTCCTGATACGCTGTCCACTGACTGTCCGAGTGAAGACCTTGATTATGGGCATCAAGGGGCGCTCATGGGGGAGAAAAAAGCAGACAAGCGTAAACAACCCTGAAGCCGATACAAGAAGAGGTGGCACAGTTACGCGAGACGAGTGTTTATTAAATGAGTATCTCAAGTGGAAATTGTACACATAGTACTGGCTCAGTACTATTGATTGATGTATTTTACTGAACTGTATGACCACACAAAATTATGATATACACTCATCTCCTGTTACTGTGCCAGCCTCGGGTCTGGTCGGCACAGTAACAGGAGCTATTAAAATCTTGCTTAAACCGGATTTAAAGCGACAAGTTTATGAACACTCAGGACCGCATTTATATTCTCTGAACCTGACACACGTACAAAAGTATATGACGAGAGAGTCGCGATATAAATAACTTCTAATACGTCGCTGAGTGTCCGAGCGAAGACATGGAGGATTGGGCCTCAAGAGACATTCAGAGGGGGAGACATAAGCATTCAAGCGTGAACGACCGAGAATCCAGCACAAAAACGGACGGCACAGTTACGGGAGATGAGTGTATACAGATTTGTCAAATTGTTTAACTTTTAAAGGATATAACATTCTCAATTCTTGAAATACACCAATATTTTAAGTATAAAATTTATTCGTGTTGATGAAATGAATCTATTGAACTATATAAGAGTCTTCTATGAAAAATAAACAATAAATAATAGTAAGCAATAAGAAATAAAAAACAATATATAATAAAAAAAACGCTGGCGAAATCGACTCTTCCAACCCCTCAGACTCATTTTACAATCTAAAATACTCCTTTCCATTCTCTCAGTCTCCTTTACAACCCAAAATCCCTTTTTTCATCCCCTCAGAATCCTTAGAAAATCCGAGATTCCCTTTTTTACCCCCTCAGTCTCCTTCTACAATCCAAAATGCCCTTTTCAACCCCCCCCCCCTGACTCAATAATTTTTTAAAAGAATTATTTATTCAGAAAGTATCTGTAATGTAAAATCCATTGTAAAATCTTGGAAATTAATAAAAATATTGAAATTATTGAACAAAAATTACAGGTCACATAGTTCGAGAGTGAATGAATGCATCCCCATCATAGCCAATCTAATTTTTTTGTAGTTTTTCACATACAGTCATATCACGTTACTGTGCCGCCCGTTCTTGTGCTGGCTTCACGGTTGTTCACACTTGTCTACTTCCGCCCCCCCCGGAGTGGCCCTTGATGCCCTATACTGAAAGATGGTCAGTGCCGTATCAGAAGTTGTTCACATCGCGACTCTCTGGGCTTATACTTTTCTAAATTCAGAGACTATATATGCGATCCTGAGTGCTGACGTAAAAGTGCTCACTCGTCGCTTTAAGTCCAGTTGAAACTGGATTTAAATAGCACCCGTCACTGTGCCGAACAGGCCCGCAGGCCGGCACAGTAACGAGAGTTGAGTGTAGTTGATAATATGGTTGGTCCATATTTCACAAAATACGCTTGTTTTCTAGAGACGAAATATCTAGATCGGATTTTCTTTTAAGCTAATGAAAGATATAAGTCTATATTTTAAAAATTACGCTTTGGGACAATAATGAAAGATAATTACGTTGATTTATCATCGCAGAAAGTACAGTTCATTCAAAATCATGAATGGCCGGAGCTACCCGACTCTCCCCTATAATTGAAAATATCGAACGAGAAATAATCTGAAGAGCTGTTTTTGAAACGGGAGTACAACAGGATTACATTAAGAATTAGTTAGAATGTTAAATTTGCGATTCACAGCAACTTTAAATAGTGTATACTTCCAGATGAAACTTGCAAATATAAAACATATTTTTAACGAACTCTTGGAGAGATCCGCTCACCAGGTTCCGACCCCCTGCCTCGTTCATCTTTCTGTCTACAATCTCCGATCAATTCGAAACCTTGAGCCAAAGAGACAAATGTTGCACGCGTGAGGGGAAATTATCTTCCTGTGGTTAAGTACGATTTTCCCGGCTCCGCATAGATATCAATCATCCCGAAGACATTTCTGAGACTGTTAGGGGTTGTAGACAGTTTGAAAAACTTATTGGGGTTCTGTTGACAATCAAATGCTATTTTTATGTTGAATTTTTCCTGGTAATGATCAGGATGATGCTTAAAGGATCACGTGGTGCAACTGGAAATAGGGCATAGACTAGGGCGCAGTGAAAATGCTGAAATTAATCGAATCATTTGAGCCGAGCAAAAAATAAAGTTGTTGTTTGACATCAGAAATTACAAAAAAAAAATTTGAAATCGATTAATGTCTTCTGTTCTTTTTGAGTTTGAAAATTCAAAAAACTTTATTGAATATAATATATTTTTTTTTAAAGTTTTTTCATGCAAATTACTACAAATAAAATACAATAAAGGAAATGACATTCAATTATGCATAAATATTTCTTTCTTAGATTTATTGTTCTGTTTGAAAATTGTGATTAAAAATACAATTTTTCTTTTTTAAAAACCTCGTTTATACTTCTAATTTTAAATATAATTTGTAAAAATTATGAAAAATAATTAATTAATTTTTTATTTATTTATTTATAAACATTTATAAAAATAAATAAAGTGCAGGCAACGAGAATCGGACACGCAATCTTCCGGCTATGAAGCCGAAGCAATACTGCCTGAGCTATAGTATACCGGCCGATCGGGAGTATTTTTCGCCAAACTTTATTTGCCTTGTAGCGAATATTTCAAAGTCGATTTTCTCGAAGACGGCGAGAAAATGCATATTACTCTTATTAATACTCAGGTAATGAGCTTTCATTTAAAAAATCGTGAACAGAAACTAAAATTCACAATTGGCGGTCTCTCCTTTGTAAGCTCATATGCGAGCTTTTTATGAGTTTTGATCGTGCAGTGTACTTGAAAAGTTAAAAAATAACGAAACTTCCTAACAGAATATATCTCCTGTAAAGTGCAGCTGTCACTTGCGCGCGTTTAGACAAAATATTTAGGTTGTGACATCCGCGCTAAAAACTGGCGGCTATTTTGTTTACCATAGTCTGACAGATGACTCCGAAAGCAGGTCAAAATGATCTGAATGAACAAATTATTATGATCTCAAAAGTAAAATGATCTCTGGAGCAAAATGCTCTGCAACAAAAATGATAGTTTTTTTAGTATGCAGTGCTATGGGGCTTCATTGCCCCTGTCTATTGGTAATAATAATAGCTTCCTGCAAATAAGAAAATGTCCGCCTTGTGATGCAAATGAAACTGTATACGCCCACTCTCAAAATTAGATTTTTTTTTAAAGCCAGGACATCCTTTTGAAAACTCCTAGAGTTTCTGATAACTTTTAGAAATAGTTCCAAGGCTTAAAAATAGTAAAAAAATCGATTTTTCAAAATGGGGGCTGAATTTAAGCTCCCCCTCCGCACACTTTTGAAAAACATAACTTTTTTAGAGTTCTGACTATCTTTTCTATGTTCAACCCAAAACTCAGAGATGCGAAACTTTCGAGTTTTTAAATTTTTAAATAAATATCAAAGAACCGAAAAAGGTCTATACTTTCTTGTTATCAAGATTCGCGGTAGTGAATCGCCGCCAAGTAAAAACAAATGCAAATATCTTATTTCAAAAGAACGGTACACTGTCAGAAAATTCGCGCACGGAATAGTAGGAAATATTTCGAAAAACGATAGGCAAAATATTTCTCCGACAAAAATAGATCATTTTCCTAGGATATGCATAAAATGTTCGGAAAGTTTAGAATATTCCAGAAACCTTAGGAAATATACGTCATAGTTAGGAGATTGCACGAATCTCCTAAAGAGTAGGAAATTTCGCACACAAAATAGTGGGAAATATTCCGAAAAACGATAGGCAAAATATTTCTTCGAGATAAATCCATAATTTTTCCTACGAAATCTGTAAGTTTTCGAAATAGTTTAGCATATTTCCGAAACATTGGTAAGTATAGCGTAATGATTAGGAGATTGCACGAATCTTCTAAAGAGTAGGAACTTTTGCACACGAAATAGTAGGAAGTATTTTGAAAAACCATAGGCAAAATATTTTTTCGAGAAAAAACGATCACTTTTCCTAGAATATGCATAAAATTTCCGAAAAGTTTGGAATATTTCCGAAAAGTTAGGAAAAATATCGTCATAGGAGATTGCACGAATCTCCTAAAGAGTAGGAAATTCTTCACACGAAATGTATCGTAATAGTTGGGACATTGCACGAATCTCCTTAGGAGTAGGAGATTTTGCGCACAAAATAGCGGTAAATATTTCATAAAAACCATAGGCAAATTATTTTTCCGAGACAAATCGATCATTTTCCCTAAAATATGCGTAGAATTTCTGAAAAGATTGGAATATTTACGAAACGTTAGGAAATATATCGTAATAGTTAGGAGATCTAACGAATCTACTAAAGAGTAGGAAATTTTGCGCACGAAATAGTAGGAAATATTTCGTAGAACCATAAGCAAAATATTTTTCCGAAAAAAATCGATAATTTTTCCTAGAATATGCGTAGAATTTCTGAAAAGTTTGGAATATTTCTAAAACGCTAGAAAATATATTGTGATAGTTAGGAGATTGAACGAATTCATTCATTATTTCTATAGATACTTCACTCTTTTTATGCCAAAATTCGATTTTTTAGCAGTTCAGTCTACCTGTAGCCTACCATATTCAACCAGTTTGTCTAAAATTTTAAGAATAAATTGACTACATGAAGCTCCGGGAGCAATTTTCAGGAAATTTTGATTCATTAATTATTTCAAGAGGTGCTTCTCTCTTTATGCACAAAATTCAATTTTTTAGCAGTTCAGTCGACCTGTAGCCTACAATATTCAACAGATTGGTCTGAAATTTTTAGGATAAATTACCTATATGAAGCTCCAGGGGCAATTTTCAGGAAATTTTGATTCATTAATTATTTCTAGAGGTATTTCACTCTTTATGCCGAAATTCGATTTTTTGGCAGTTCAGTCGACCTGTAGCCTACAATATTCAAATGACTGGTCTAACATTTTCAGGATAAACTGACTATATAAAGCTCCAGGGTTAATTTTCAGGAAATTTTGATTTATTAATTATTTCTAGAGGTATTTCACTTTTTATACTCAAAATTCGATTTTTTAGCAGTTCGGTCGAAAAACTATTCTTTTTGTAAATGAAACTATGAAGACCTGCTGTGGCCTGTCAGCTGCTACGCGTAATTTGCGAACAGGGATAGGATGTGATACCTGATTATTCAGATCTAGTCAAAAATAATTTAAACCTAGATGCGGCACACCTTTCAGTTCTTGGAACTTATTATAAGTTCGCTAGTGAGGTGCCTCGTCCAGGTTTATAATATCTTTGGTCTTGCTTTAGGGATCGTTATGAATTGTAGCGATGTGATAAGTGCTGTAGTGAGCGTTATGTCACGGTAATATGTGGTAATATCCAATTTAGCGACGTGTATATACGTTGTAATTAGTGTAAACAGGCAAATAGTCAAACTTCCTATAGCAGTGATCCCAACTCAACCTCATCTCTATTCCAACTTTAGCGGGTTGACCAATTGCGCTTATGTTGCGCAGTGCATTTATTGGCTGCAGGTCGCGTGTGATTCAAAATTAATATTAGGTGTTTTAAGCTGTACGTCAACTAGCAAGACGGCCGATACCGAGGGTCAAACAATAGCACTAGACACATACACAAATCCATAAGCAAATAATAAAATCGATAATTTTTCATTCTATTTATGAGCAATTCTCGTAATTTAAATGAATAATCGGTTGTGTTTAACGAAGTGGCTATTCACACCGAAAATACTTGGTCTACGCTCACCGTATATTGATGAAAAAAAATGCGAACAGATTATTTTTCTTTTTACAAACATGGTTTTCATCAGTTTTAACCTTGATAATTATATTTTCAGGTTTTTGCATGACTGTATACGTAATTCGCTTTTATTTCGTAATTCGCTTTTTGTGAAAAACAGTCGGCAAGATCGTTCGTTGTCGGCGCCGGCAGTGAAGAATCCACCTTTTATTTATTAAATTGTTTATAAAAATAATTTATTTCGATTATCTTCAAAAATTCTGCAAATATTAATTTTCTCAATTCCTCTTTTTTATGGAAAAACGGACTTTTTTAAGTTTATCATGTTTTTCGCGGACAAGTTTATTTTATATAATTTTTAATATTTTTTTCACGATGTTTACCAATAATATTTTAAATTTGAAAGTATATTCGAGATGTTTTGAACGATAAATATATTATAAATAAAATAAAATAATACAACAAATAAAATATATAATAAGCAATTTTAAAAATAACAATTAATTGCGTACAAATATTTCTTTTTTTGAGTCATTGTTCTGTTTAGAAATTCTGATTAAAAATACAATTTTTCTTCTTGAAAAAAGATTAGTCTAAAATTTTTAGGATAAATTGACTATATGAAACTCCAGGGGCAATTTTTAGGAAATTTTTATTTTGCAATTATTTCTAGAGGTATTTCCCTCTTTATGCACAAAATTCGATTGTTTAGCAGTTCAGTCGACCTGTAGCCTTCAATATTCAACTGATTGGTCTAAAAATTTTAGGATAAATTGATTAGATGAAGCTCTAGTGGCATTTTTCAGGAAATTCTGAATCATTAATTATTTCTAGAGGTATTTCACTCTTTATGCCGTTTTCGAGAAAATCAACTTTGAAATATTTATCACGAGCCAAATTGAGTTTGGCGAGAAACATTTCCGATCGGCCAGTAGCTCAGGCAGTAACACTTCGCCTTCACAGCCGGAAGGTTGCGTGTTCGATTCTCACTGCTTGCACTTTTTCATTTTTTATTTATTAAATTGTTAATGAAAATAATTTTCTTCGATAATCTTAAAAAATTATGCAAATATTAATTTTTAAAATTCTTCTCTTTTATGGAAAACGGACTTTTTTTCACTTTATCATATTTTTCGCGAACAAGTTTATTTTATATAAATTTTAATATTTTTTCACGATGTTTACAAATAATATTTAAAATTAGAAAGTATGTTCGAGGTTTTTCAAACGATAAATTGTATTTTTAATCAGAATTTTCAAACAGAATAGTGACTCATCAAAGAAATATTTGCTTCGTGGAATATAATATTTTTAAAAGTTTTTTTCATGGAAAGAACTACAAATAAAACACAGTATAAAAAATAACATTCAGTCGCGTACAGATATTTCTTTTTTGAGTCATTGTTCTGTTTAAAAATTCTGATTAAAAATACAATTTTTCTTTTTAAAAAAATATGGGTCTAAAATTTTTAGGATAAATTGACTATATGAAGCTCCAGGGGAAATTTTCAGGAAATTTTGATTTTTCAATTATTTCCAGAGGTATTTCACTCTTCATGCATGAAATTCGATTTTTTAGCAGTTCAGTCGACCTGTAGCCTACAATATGCAACCAAATGATCTAAAAATTTTAGGATAAATTGACTAGATGAAGCTCCAGGGGCATTTTTCAGGAAATTTTGTTTTATGACTTATTTCTAGAATTATTTCACTTTTTATGCCAGAAATTCGATTTTTTAGCAGTTCAGTCGTCCTGTAGCCTACAATATTCAACCGCTAAGTATAAAATTCTTAGCATGAATTGACTATATGAAGCTCCAGGGGCCTTTTTCAGGAAATTTTGATTCATTACATATTTCTAAAGGTATTTCACATTTTATGTCCAAAATTCGATTTTTTTAGCAGTTCAGTCGACCTGCAGCCTACAACATTCAACCGATTGGTCTAAAAATATTAAGATAAATTGACTATATGAAGCTCCAGGGGCCTTTATCAGGAAATTTTTATTCATTACATATTTCTAGAGGTATTTCACATTTTATGTCCAAAATTTGATTTTTTTAGCATTTCAGTCGACCTGCAGCCTACAACATTCAAACGATTGGTCTAAAAATATTAAGATAAATTGACTAGATGAAGCTCCAGGGGCATTTTTCAGGAAATTTTGTTTGATGAATTCTTTCTAGAAGTATTTGACATTTTATCCCCAAGACTCGATTTTTTTAGTTCAGTCGACCTGTGGCCTAGAATTTTCAACCGATTAGTCTAAAATTTCTAGGATAAATTGACTATATGAAGTTCCAGGGGCACTTTTCAGGAAATTTTGATTGATTAATTATTTCTAAAAGAATTTCACTTTTTGTCAAAAATTCGATTTTTTAGCAGTTTAGTCGACCTGTAGCCTATACTAGAGCAGCGACACTGAAGATTTGGTGCAGCTGCTACTCGACGTTGGGCGCACAGCGATCCCACGTGGGAGAGCAGCGGTTCCACAAAGAGAGAGTAGCGTGCTCACGTAGTAAAGCTGCTCGACCAACTTGAGAGCAAGAACGTATATAATAGGACAGGAAACCCGAGTGGAAGGGGTAGAGCACCCGTGGCTGATATAACGTCGGTAACGTCGGAGCACATCCTTCCAAAGTTTCGTACTGCGCATCAGACTGTCTCTTTCTCTCCGCGAGCAAGAAAGAGGCGAGCACGTGCATTGGAGTTGCTTACACTTTGGTGTTTACATTTTCGTCAACATTCTAAATCGCGTTTTCAATGTGTTTTTCATGCGAGAAATGGGAAATAATTGAAAAAAATGGCGCGAGTGTCTTGTGTCGTACAATGCAGCACCAAATCGGACGGCCAAGAGAAATGTACAAGTTTATTTAAAATCAATTCCGTAAGTTGTCCTATGACTTTATCTAAGGCCATGTGAGCGTAACCTCAAATTTTTTTCACATTTTTTAAAACCAACTTACGTTCACATTAAACGCAATATCGAGTTGGAAATTTCGGAAAGTAAATGAAGAGCACTAAGGAACGTTTGGTCCAATATTTTTATAATTATGAAGAAGCAAATAAGATTTTTCAGGAAGAAAACTTTTTTTATAATTATAAAAATTTAGGATCAGGCAAACGTTCCTTCGTGCTTTTTATTCACTTTCCGAAATTTCCATTTCGTTATTGCCCAGATTGGATGCCAGATTGGAAACGAGATGCTTTCGCACACAATTAAAGCTCTGTGTCCGTGTGAAAAAAGTAGGAGACCGCAGCCAGTGGGTGCAATCTCTGGGTTGAATTGTAGAGCCCTACTTGAGCGACCTCTAAGCTATGAAAGAATTGTTTTGAACTAAAATTCAATATGGCGACGTATGCCGGGAAAAATTAAGTACGCACAAATTATTTTTATTGTAATTTAGAGTAAGAATGAGTAAGAAATACATTTATTGGCATTTTGAAAAGATTTGAGTATGAAATTGAGACGTTAAAAATACATTGAATTACGTATGCACTAACTTGGTCCAAGAATACAACTTTTTTAAAAATCGAAATGGATAGTGCTGAAAAGATGTTATGTTTTATTACTTATAAGAATCTCTGATGACTTTTTGAAATGAAATATAGTCCAACGGTGTGGAAATGAGGTTAAATATTTTGAATTTGAAGAATTCAAACAAATTTTCTTATGGGGATGAAAATTATGGCAATTGATTTTTGTGTCAAGTTTTTGGAATTAAATGCTACACCGTTGGACCGTAGGAATTACATACAAGACCGTAGGACCATGTTTTATTTCAAAAAGTTATTAGAGATTTTTATTTGTAATAAAACGCAGCAACTTTTCAGCACTAGCTATTTTCGATTTTCAAAATTGTTGTATTTTCGGACCATCCTAATATGCAGTAACTGACTAATTGAATATTCTTTAACAATCGCATGTAGTTTCTTACCCGAACCTTTCCCGTTTTTCTCAGTTAATATTGACATAATTATGTCAATAATAACGAATAATGCCAATAAAAGTACCTCTTACCTTACTTTGTACAATACATTTGGTTGTAGAAATACGAGTAGTGGTAAGGGTTATTGAGTGGTACAGATTTTTCTCAAATGATTTTTTTATTGATATTATATCTAACTACACTCCGGAACTGAATCCTCCCTTAGCACTTGGCGATATGCTGTAATTTTGTAGGCACTTTCAGGAAAATGTAACTGACAAACTCTATAGTAGCACAATTCGTCGGAGGTGAGTTAATCTAGTTCCGGATTATTAATAATTGCTCGCCCCTCTTGACTCCTTGTCATATCCTTCGGGAAGCTGTGTCTTCTTACATTGCTGTTCGATTTACAGCCCGGCACTACACATTGCCAATGCACTTTCTTTCCTTCCTCTGCAGTTTCTACATTAAACAGAAGAAAAAATGAATAAAATAAAATAAACAAAAATACAAATAAATAAAAGCGAACG
>JAUMHM010085751.1:0-11391 GCA_032362435.1 Melikaiella ostensackeni | reverse complement strand
AAAATCAAAAACAAATTTATAAATTTGTACATGAAGAACATATAACACCGAGCGCGAAGCGCGAGATCATGTTTTGGAGCGTGAAGCGCGACGACTGAATCGCGCGCCGTAGGCGCGCTCAAACTTGCGAGCGAAGAAAGTTTCGAAAAGAAAAACATAAGATTACATAAATGCAGTTCATGTAAGGTAATTCTTGCCGGAATTGGCTATTTTTGACAGAAATAGTGTGGTCTTCCAGAATATTTACAAATTCGAACAATTTAAGGTCATCTTAGGGAACTCTCGTCAAAAATTGATATTTTTCGAAAGAGATAGAGGTTATATCAGGCAACTCTCGTCGGAATTGGATATTTTTCAACAGAAACTGTTAGGTCTTCTAGAAAACTTACGTATTCGACCAATTTTAGGCTATTTCAGGAGATTCTTGCTAAAAATGGATATTTTCTAACAAAAAACTGTTAAATCATTCAGAAAACTTGAAAGTTATAACAATTTGAGGTTATAATAGTGATTTCTCGTTGAAATTGGATATTTTTTAACAGCAGCAATTAGAACTCTTAGAACACTCATAAATTCTGTTAAGATATATCCAATATTTTTCAACAGAAACAGTTAGGTCTTTTAGAAAACTTACAAATTCTGTTACAAAATATCTGATTCTGGCGCGAAGTCTCTAACATAACCTCATCTTGATTGAACTTTCAAGTTTTCTAAAAATTCTAACTATTTTCGATGTAAAATATACTATCGCGGTGAAAATTCTTCATTATAAGATTAAATTGCTCAAACTTTTAAGTTTTCTGAATGATCTAAGTTCTAGGCGAAGGTCCTTTAATTACGTTAGAATGATTCTTGAAATTTTGGACCCTCTCTCCCATTTTTTAAGGATTCATGAAATTTTTGTGATCACCTTCTCCTATTCATGAGATTTTAAGTGACTCTAAAAGATTTCAAGAAATCACAAAAGTTTTAGCGTATTTCGAGCGATTTTAACGGATTACGAGTGGTTTCACAGATCGTAAGTGATTTTAAAAGATTTCAAGAATTTGAAGAAATTAACTAGTACAATTTTTTAGAGAATTTTAGTGTTTTGGGATTCCACAAGATTTTAAAGAGCTTTCAGTATTTCAATCAGATTGTAAGAGATTTTACGGAATTTCGACCGATTTTTAGGATTTTGAGGAACTTCAAACGATTTCCGCTGATTACAAAAGAGTTAAAGGGATTTCAAATAATTTTGAGAGATTTGAAAATATTTTAAGAAGAGTCACGAGATTTTTAAGGTTTCCATAGTATATTGAACATCGAGGATTTTACCCGAACCTTCACTCCGAGTTTGATGTTTACAGGACGAGTAGTTGAATTGCGCGCGCTGTAGACGCACGCAAACGTATCCCCCGAAGATTCAATATATCTTCAGCTTCCATGTTGAAATACAATCCGTCTGTGCACGGAACTGCATAAAAACATTAGACTCGATTTCAGTCGAGAAGCGCAGTATTTGTCAGCTGATCTCTTAAAGTCCTATTTTGAGTGCATTAAACAGCTCTTTATTCCCCTGCGGACCATCAACAGGCCCTCTCCACCCTCCAACGCCCGCCGTTCGATAAATGTGTACATTATGCGCTCTTTCCAGGGGGCGTTACTCGCTCTAAACGCGTTTGTTGGGAATAAAGTGATTTTAACGCATTCTGAGAGATTTAATGCGGTTTCGCTGATTTTAAAGGATTTTAAGAGATTTCAAAAAATTCCAAAGTATATCCCCGTGTTTTAGAGGATTTCGGAAGTTTTTGATAGATTTAACGGCGTCTTACAGAATATCAAGGAATTTCCACAGCTTTTACAAGATTTCAAGGGATTTCCAGGGAGCTCTATCGTTTAAAATGGATTTCAAGAGATTATTTACGATATCCATGGAATTCAAAGGATTTCAAAGAATTTTCACATGATTTGAAAAATTTGAAGGATTCTGGCAGGAATTCCCAACCTAATCCCAAATTGTTCAAAATTCCAAATTTTCTCAAAAATCCATTTGTTTCTGTTGAAAAATATCCAATTCCGGCGAGAATACCCTAACATAACCTAAAATTGCCTAAATTTGTAAGTTTGTTAAATGACTTCACTGTTTCTAAGGAAAAATAGCCAATTTCGGAAATAATTTCCTGAGATATCTTAAAATTGTTCGAATTTGTAAATTTCCTAAGAGACCTGACTGTTTCTGTTGAATGAAATTCAGTTCCGATAAGAATTCCCTGAGATGACCCAAAATTGTTGTTATTAGCAAGTTTTCTAAAAGACCTACAGGTAACTGGTTCTGATACAAAACATCAAATTCTGGTGAGAATTGACTCACATAATCTTAAATTGTTGAAGCTTTTGAATTTCTATCAAAAATCCAACTGTTTCTTCTAAAAAATATCCAATTTCGCCGAGAACTCCCTAAGATAATTAAAACTTGTGAAATTTCTAAACTTGTGAACTTGTAAACTTGAAATTTCAAACTTGTGAATTTTCTAAAGGACTTAATTTTTTCTGTTGAAAAAAATCAATTCCGGTACTAATTCCCTGCCATAACCTAAACTTGTTGTTAATAGCAAGTTTTTCAAAATATCCAACTAATTCTTTTGAAAAGTATCCAATTTCGGCAAAAATTCCCTAACATAACCTTAAATTGTTTGAACATTCAAATTTTCTCAAAGACCTAACTGATTCTGTCAAAAAAATCCAATTCTGGCGAAAATTTCCTAAGATAAGCTGAAATTTTTCGAATTTGTAAATTTTCTGAAAGACCTTACTGTTTCTATTAAAAAGTAGCCGACTCCGGTGAGAATCTCCTATCATAACCTGAGCCTGTCTAACATCATGTTCTTTTTTCAAGAAATATTCAAAAAAGAAATTTCCATCAAGAGAATACACTACAAAACCTATAACTTACAGAGCTTTGAATTTTTATTAATATATATGCTTCTTTAATTAAAGAAACTCATTCGCAGTGACATCGTTTGGTTATTTATTCATTTAGCATTATCATTACCGACTTTTGTGACTCTATACTATGCCGAATTTTTTTCTGCTCTCGTCTTTTCTCAATATTATTTTTTTTTATCACAAGCAGAAAAAATTTACAGAAATGTACCGTATGTACAGTGTGTTATCGGAATTTGATCTTTGGATTCCTGTTTTTTTTTTTAATTTCTCAGAATTTGGGAGTTGAATTTGAATGTTGGACTTCGAAGAATTTAAATTTTGATTGATTCCTCATTCAATTTTTTCAATTTTAATTCAAAGAATTTTATTTAGCACTATTATTATGTACTGAAATTTTTTGTTGCAAAAATGAGGTTCATTAAAAGCTAGACTTTAAAAATTGGAAATTTATAAAAATCTCTTCAAACTTAAAACTTTTAATTTTCAGAACAGAGAGATCGAAATTTCAATATTAGAATCATGCAATTTTGAAGAAGAGGAAATCAAAAATAAATATGAAGGTCAGAGAAGGAAACATCGACAAGGAGACGGTAAGTTTTGGAAATTTGTTAAATAAAATTGTTTTGTTGAACCTATTGTTTCCAAAAGTTAGGAATTTCAAAAATGTAAAAATTATGAAGCACAGTTTTAAAAAACAAAGTTTTAAAAATTATATCGAAAGGAGATTTAAAGAGAAATTGAATGAAAAACTCGCAATTCAGGTGTTTACTTGTCCCTGAATTCAGATGCACATAAAAATTGTTAGGGGCAACTAAGTTAAATTAGGTCACTACTTTAGTAAGGTATTCACAAAATTTATCAGTCAATATAAGCGTGTAAGTCACTGTTGAGACTTCAATTCTCAACGCTCAAATAAAATAATTTTTGAGGTTAATTAATACTCAAAGTTCTGCCCCCAATAAGATAAGGGATATCAATTTTTCTGGAAAAAGAATTGAATTATAATAAAATTCACCTGCTACTAAAATCGCTGAAGCAAGCAGTGTTGCGAATATAGCCATTTCTGCGATTGAGAAGAAATTCGCTCATGCTGGGAGAAGTTTCCAGTCCTTTTTTATACGAGGAATGGCTATTAAATAATCGGACTGATGCTCTAACAATTTTCATTTATCAAATTATTCAATGGAGACGTTATCCTCTTCAATGTGGTCCCCTTCCCGATCCCTACACTGCTCCATATGAAACTTCCAGTGTTTGAAACAATGTTGCAGGTCCTTTTCTGAAAGGACTCTCATGAGCCACACCACTTTTTCCTTCACAGCATCCACCGACTCGAATCTGGTTCCTTTTAGTTAAGACTTGCTCTTCGAGAACAGAAAAAAAATTACACGCGGCTGAAAAAATCACATCAGGTCAGATGAGTACGATGGGTGCTCCAATACGGGAATCTTGTTCTTTACCAAAAACCTCTGGACAGGCAGCGCCTGATGAAGAATCCACGAGCCGTTCTTCCACATTTCAGGTCTTCTTTTTTCTTACGCATTCACGAAGGATTGTGAAAACTTCCTTATAGTACACCTGGTTAACAGACTGACCTTTAGGTATCTATTCAATATGAACAATTTTTTTGATATGAAAAGAACTATTCTTATTTGTTTTTGAATTTCGACTTGCTCATCTGAGTTCTTATTTGTCACGGTGAACTGGGACTCTTCCAATGCATGAATTGGTGCTTAGTTCAAGGGACGTATTAAAAATACCATAATTCCTCACAAGATATTACATTTTGCAAAAATTTTTGATCATTTCCAATGTCCTCCATAATGCCAGCACAAACATTGCTTCGAGTTTACCCTTGCTTAAGAGTGAGCGATTTTGGCACTATTTCAGCACAAAATTTTTTATTGTTCAAATTTCCATTTAAAATTTGTCTAACAGTTTCTTTATCGATGCTCACTGAGTCAGCAATTGCTCGAATGCTCAGGCTTCTATTTGCTCGAATAATTTTACTCATTTTTTTCTATGTTACCGTAAGTTTCCGATGTGCCAGGACGGCTGGAATGCGGATCGTCTTTATTCACTTCCCTTTCTCCTTAAATTTTTTAAACAAATCGAAAACTTGAGTTCGAGATGCACGCTCATCACCATAAGCTTTTCATAACAAATTATACATTCCTGTAGCGGATTTCGAAAGTTTCACCAGAAACTTCAGGTTGACGCGCTGTTCTATTCTCACACTTGGCATAATTCTGGCGGAGCTCAGGTAGACGGTCAACTTCCAACGAAGGGTACTGAAGGTCGTACAACCTTGAAATTTGAAAAGTACTGGGAAAAAGAACACAGATCAATATCAGACCCTGCTTGTAGTGGTCGAGGCCCCAATCAAGAGGCAAAAAATCAGTCCTGCTATTTAAAAGCCACACCTCGTATACCAAACTATCTCAAGCGATTGAGCCAATCTGGTTTTTATCAAAGTTTTTATTCATATTGTTCTTTTAGCATTTGTCACGCTTTCGTCATATCTTGTGTATGGAAATTCCGTAAATCATAATCTTTAGTTATTTTGCAATATTTTGTGTCAACAAACTCTCATTGAGCTTTTATGTGAAAATTGATATTTCAAAGCTATAATTAAACCGTTGTTATAAAATGTAAGGAGTATAAATTTTCAAAGTCGAAATTATTCAAACCTGCGTTTTGAAGAACAGATTGAAAGGGAATTTTAGAAAAATACACTTATCTCTCGTTATTTGGCCAGCCTCGAGCCTGGTCAGCCAAGTAACGGGCACTTTCAAAATCTAGTTTCAACCGGATTTAAAGCGGTGAGTGAGTAAACACTCAGGACCGCATATATACTCTCTGAACCCGGCACACGTTTGATATTCACACCATTTTTTGAGCATTTTTGGAAACGTACATTATAATTAAAGAACTTTGTAGTGAAAAATTTCAAAAAAAAACAAGAAAAAGTGTTTGTAGAACTCTTTAAAAGGAATAGTTTTGCTTATGGACTTTTTACTGCATTTCGCATATTTAACAAAGAAACTGAAATATAATTTCATTTCCTTATGGATATTCAAGTTTTTGTATATAATTGCTTTAGGATTAACACTAAAAACCTACGACAAAAATTCCTTGTCATTTTTCGGTTTTCTTTTGGTTTGCAAAAATGTTCCCCTGATTCGATTATAGAAATTTAAGTTATCAAAGATTAGTAGAAAATTATTTATTTCATCAGTCGAATTTTTCAAGAATTTAATACCGTAGAGAACTTCGAATTGCTAATTGCTCATTGCTGAAACAATAAAATGACAATATTGTGAACATTGTAAGTAAACTACGTCACCTACGCAGACATTACGTATTCAGAATTTATTGACTCAAACTGGAAAAAATTAGAATTATTTACACGCTGGATATATGTCACCTTAGTTTATTCACGTTGAGAATAATCTCATTAAGGAATTGCATGAAATACAACAGCACACCTGGCACGTAACTGTTCTAAATTCGAATCATCTTAGCAAAATTCAGAACATACAAAATTTGTCAATTTTAAGGTCAGAATATTAATGCGTATTTTATTACTAACCGGAAGTAATAACTAATTTGAACACAAATTTGTTCAATCCTTAAAATTTTTTATCATTTACTTCCCAGTCGTAAAAAATTTGCTCTATTATCATATCCTTTATTTGCAATTTGAAAACGTTTCAATCTACATCAAGGCTACAATTTTAAGAACTTGAGATTCAAATTATTTGATGTTTGGGACTTGAAACATTTTAATTTCAAGAAATTTACGGTTTATGTTATTAGGAGGAATGTGATTAAGAGGAACTTTTTTATGACTGAAGCTTCTCAATAAATATTGAACAATTTTTAATGGCTTCCAACTTGAAGGAAACAAAAATTTTAATTTTCTCTTGTCTGCAGATCTTATAATTCCTAATGCTTCGAATTCTACTTGATTTAATGTATTAAAATTACTGCTCTGAACTTGTTGCAATTTTGAATGCTTTATTTTAAAACAATTCATAATCTTCAAGCCTTCTTAAAAGCAAATAAGTTTCCTTGTAATAACTATTCGGTAAAAAATTACGAATCCAAACAAAAAAATAAAGCACGTCTGGCCCTCCCCTTGTTAGAATAAAAAGTATTCAAATTAGAGAGCTGCCATTTAGTAGTGAATCATAATTATCATTATTCATTATAACTTTTCCTATTATATATATATATATAATGCATTATTATTTTCAATTTAGTCCGACAAATTTGAAATGTTCTAATTATTAGTTCAGATAGGTACTTCGAATTCAGAAGAAAAACCTTGGGCAGAAATCTATTTCTGTAGATACAACGTTATCTCTGCCAAGGCTGTATTTGATACTTGACCTTAGAATCACTCAAAGTGAGCTAAAATGATGGAAAAAATGCTATTAATGATGATAAGCATTTTTTCTGGAGTAATAAAAGGTAAACTCAACTCTCTATTCATTGAAACTAGATAAAAGCATGATTATGCCCTTTTTCAAATTTTTAAATTTCTTGAATCCAAACAATTTTTCATTTGAATTGCTTATATTTCAGGTTGAATTTGAAAATGTTTGTCACCTTGTCTCTTAGATTTACGTCAATCGATTTCAAATTGAAAAATACTGTTTTTAATGCTTAGACACTTTCAAATATAGACGTTTGTAAATTTCAACAATTTCTAATTTATCGCATGTAAATGTCAATTTTCCGAACATGATCAATTTTTAGTTGGTTATTTCAGAAATTCAACTATACTTGCCTTAATAAATGAAAAATTAATATCAAATTATCTCAAAAAATCTAATATGTAAATCCTTATTGTACATGCAGGTATAAACACAAACATGTATATGAGTCTTTATTTCTTAAGTGTACCTGCACAAAAAATCAATCTTTCTCGATCTAAGTCAAACTTATGCAGAGTGTTGTCCTAATTAATAGTGGTTAATGGGGGAAAAATTTTGCCATTTAGATATATATGTACCAAGGGAGAGGAGGTCAAACTTGGAGATTTCGATTTTTTTGTTGGGCTATAAACAAGGGTGGAGTTTTTTTTCTTCAAGAACCTTGACATTTAAAAGTGAAATTGGAATTTTTTATGTAGGAAAATAAGTTTTAAATGTCTCGGTTTTGTCAATGTCGCTTGTGTGCACGTGCGCTGATGTTCTAAAAGATTATTTTTACCAATAAAAAAAATTCCACTTTCAATCTCAAGGTTCTGAAAGGAAAAAGCCCTAGCTTTGTCTCATCCCAAAAAAGTCAAATTCATATTTCATCTTGATTTTGGAGGTCATATATTTATTCTTTCAATAGATTTTTCTGACCAAAGGACGTGAAAAAAGCTTTCGAAACTGTACTGGGCGAAGTTTTTTTTATCGCTATTAGAAGAGTTGACGATTGCCGAAATAGACGATATCCGCGAAAATCCCAAAATTTTCACTCGCTTCCCCTCAGTAAATGTTTACCCAAATAACAATTTTTTTTCTTCACGAAAACTACTATACGATAGTGAAACATCTCGCCCAAGCTTGTCTTAGACTGGAAAACTTGGATTTTTGTGTGCGCACACTTGAGAAATAATACCCCATATACAGAGTGTCCCATCACCTGTATGCCAACCGGTAATGGCGGATAGGATAAAACAAAATGAAACAAAAATTAAAAAACAGGAATGTTGTGCGGTCCATTGTTTAGAAACTACAGAGTAACAAAGTTCCATGCACGTGTACTGCCGCGCGAAGTGTGTGTGACGCCTGGGCTGGGATGCCGCCCACCGCCCTGGCTCGGACCGACTGCCTCCCATTTTGTTGCCACAAAACTCAAACTACCAACTTTTCCCAACTGTAACTTGTTTTCAAGATAATCGAAAGAGCAAAATAAAACTACAGTCTTAGCACGGAAAAAGAATTGCATCATTGTTCCACAAGCAACATTTACAATCAATTGTTATAAATTTTTACACTTAAAAATTGTTAGCCGAACATAAAAATTTCAGAAATTTTTTGCACATGTTCGGCATGAAGTATTCTTATTCGTGAAGGGAAATGCTTATATCTACTTGCCAAATAATTTTTGTTTGTTTAAACAATTATTGTTTGTTTAGAAATGCGCGCTTTTCCTATATTTCATGAGACAGTACCATTCTCCACGAATAATGATACTGATAATCAACTTTACCAATAAAACTTCTTTTTTCAGACATTCTGCAATTGTTCAAACAATTAGAAAAATAATATTCTACAGCTGCCACAAACCACCTCTATCACTTTTAACGAAAGAATTCCAAACTGTCCCCATGTAAAAGGGATATAAAATTTTTAAATAAAAAATTGTCAAACAGGTCACTTTCAAAATATTTCGGATTGTGTTGCCAGCTTGAGAATAATATTCAAACACCCCTACAATACACCCCTAGCTTACTACGCAATCTAGAGTTTCGTGAAAATGACGAGTGTGACTATTTTTATTTTAAAAACTTTATGGCTGTTTTACATGAGGACACTTCGAGAATTTTTCTTTAAAAGAACTGGGGGTGGATTGTAGGGATGTTTGAATATCATTTTTGAGGTTTGGAGCATTACATGGAGTTACTTAAAAGTAAGCTTTGTAACTATTTTCACGATAAAGTCAAAAATAAAAATGTTGTAGCTGTTTTAGATGACGACAATTTGGAGAATTTTCGTTAAAAGAACTAGGGGTAGATTGTATTTGAATATTATTGTGGGATTGGGAACCTGATATGGAGTTTTTTGAAAAAGAGCTGTGTAACTATTTTCATTTTAAAAGCTTTATGGCTGTTTCGGATCAGGTCGATTTGGAAATTTTTCATTAAAAGCACTGGGGGTGGATTTTAGGGCGGTTTGAATATAACTGTGGGGTTGGAAACGTAATATGGGGTTTTTTAGAAGTGAGATGTGCAACTATTCTAATTTTGAAAATTGTATTGCTGTCTTAGATGAGGAAACTTTGGAAATTTTTTGTTGGAAGAACTAGGTGTAGATCTTAGTAGTGTTTAATTATTATTTTAGAACTAGGAATATGATCTGGAGTTTTATGAAAGTGACCTGTTTGACAATTTTCAATTGAAACATTTTATGGCTCCCTTACATAGAGAAACTTCAGAATTGTTTTGTTAAAAGTAATAGAGGTGGTTTGTGGGGGTTGTTGAATATTACTGTTTTAATAGCTTGAACAATCGCAGAATGCACATTTTTAAACAAACAATAATTGTTTAATCAAATAAAAATTACTTGGCAAGTGGATGTTAACATTTCCTTTAACGAATAAGAATAGTTCATGCCAAAAATGTGCAAAAAAGTTCTAAAGTTATTATGTTTAGCTAACGCTATATCAGTGTAAAAATTAAAAACAATTGATTGTAAACGTTGCTGGTGAAACAATAATGCAATTCATTTCGAGTACTGAAACTGTAGTTTCATTTTCCTTCCCCGATTTTCTTGAATGCAAGTTGCAATTGGGAAAAGCTGGTACTTTGAGTTTTGTGACAATAAAATGGGAGGCAGCTGGTTCGAGCCAGGGCGGTCGGCGGCGTCCCAGCCAAGTCGTCACCCACACTTTTTTCGGCGGTACACGTACATGGAACTATGTAACTCTGTAGTATCTAAATCATGAACCGCACAAAATTCTTTTTTGTTTATTTTTTGTTCTATCCGCCATTACCGGTTGGCCAAAAAACGTTCAAAAAATATCCTAGGATATCGTATGGATATCCCAGGGATATATGGTAGAAATTTACGTCTTCTTTGGATATCCACAAATTATCCAGAAAATATTTCTAGGATATCCACAGGATATCTTTGGACATAAATTGAATATTCCTTAATATCACAGTACTTTACGGCAATAATAGCATACTAAACCACTCTGAATAAGGTGTTATAGAAACATGGAGCGCTGCAAGCGCGTCCGTGAGTTAAAGTAAATTTTTTGTTACATTTATCTCTCGTTACTGTGCTGGCCTCGAGCTGGTCGGTACAGTGATGGCCGCTGTTTAAATCTAGTTTCAAGCGGATTTGAAGCGATAAGTGAAGTAATTTGACGTCAACATTCACGACCGCAAAGTCTCTGAACGGACAAAAGTATATCCCTAGAGAGTCGCGATGTAAGCAACTTCTGTTACGGCACTGACTATTCTTTAGTATCGGGCTTCAAGGGACGCTCAATCCCTCTAGCAATCAACCCAGATGAAGAGCTTCGCAAAGTCATTATAATAACGGGAATAATTATAGCAATCCACTAAGAAAATCTCTCCACGTGGGGCCATTAGTATCCAAAATCTTTCGTTTCAGGCATCACTCTTCTTCTTATAAGCAATTGCTCTCTATACATGCCTATCCTTACATACCTCTTTTGCTTCCGTTACATCCATGCATCGTTTCATGCACGTTCTTGTATTTCTACGACTTC
>JAUMHM010085750.1:0-11391 GCA_032362435.1 Melikaiella ostensackeni | reverse complement strand
TCCACTCACCTCAAAATTCGCCACAAATATCCAAAAAACTCAGCATCAAAATTCACCGCTACCTCACACTTTCATGCGGGAAACGGAAGTCGTTAAAAATTTATCGTCTATGGTAAAAAAATTATCTTTTTTTGGTTAAAAATATTATTTTTTGTTAAACAGTTAACTTTCCAGAATGAAAATTCAACTGTCCTCTAAAAAATTCATCTTCTTGACATGAAAATTCAATTATTTGGTTGAAAATACAACTCTTTTTTGTCGGAAACTACTTTCTTGTTGTAAATTCAACTATTTGCTTGAAAATTCAACTATTTCGTTGAAAATTCGTCTCTTTTGCTTGAAAGTTCAACTATTTGGTTGGAAATTCAAGTGTTTGGTTGTTTTTTTTTTTCAATTTCATCCTTTCAGGCAGTGAAATCATCTTTTTGGTAAAAAATTCATCTTTCTCAGTCAAAATTAGCTTTCTTGTTGAAGATTCAGATTTTTAATGTTTTTGTATTCAACTCTCTACTAAAAGAATTGGTCTCCTTAGCTTGGCAATTCAACTATTTGATTGTAAATGTAACTGTTCGATTGCAATTTTTTTCTCTCAAAATTCAAC
Source organism: Melikaiella ostensackeni (assembly GCA_032362435.1). NCBI lineage: Eukaryota > Metazoa > Arthropoda > Insecta > Hymenoptera > Cynipidae > Melikaiella > Melikaiella ostensackeni. Next base: position 10,790 of record JAUMHM010085750.1, on the reverse strand, counting down.
TATTTTGTTTAAAATTCATCTTTCTTGGTTAACAATTCAACTTTTTAGCTTGAAAATGCAATTGTCTTCTGAAAAATTCGTCTCCCTTGCTTGAAAATTCATCTATTCGGTTGAAAATGCACCTGTTTTTGGTTCAAGATTTTGTTTGACAATTCTACCATTTGGTTAAAAATTCATCTTTGTAGGTTCAAAATTCAAATACTTGGTTGAAATTTTTTTTTAATTCATGTTTTCGGGTAGAAAAGATAACTTTTCGGTGAAAAAATTCATCTTCCTTGGTTGAAAAAAACTTTCTTGTTGAAAACTCAAATTTTTAAGGTGTAAAATTTTACTCTCTTCTAAAAAATTGGTCTTCTTGGCTTGAAAATTCAACTATTTGGTTGGAAATTTATCTTTGTAAGTAGAAAATTCAAATATTAGGTTTAAAATTCATCTTGCATGGTAGAAAAATAATTTTTTTTTTTAAATTCAACTCTCGTATAAAAATTCGTCTTTTTGGGTTAAAAATTCATCTTTTATGGTAGAAAATTAATCTTTTCGGATTTGAAAGTCAACTGTTTTCTAAAATATGAATCATTCACAAAATATGTTTATTGCTGTGTAGCTTTCGGAGGATAATTATAGGTGTAAGTTTTTTTTAGAGCCCTTTTCACAACGAAAAAATCGTTACCAATAAGAAAAATATCATTAAATCAAGTAAAAACGTGCTTTTTCTCCTTTTTCAACTTTATATCAATTTCGTACCAAAATAACAAAAAATTTGCTATTATTCGTTGTTTCGAGCTTTATCGTGGACGCACGAACGTAAGATATATTTCTTTTTATTTGCAAATATTTGTGGGAGATCCAGGTATGAAGCTACAACTTTTAGACCCCCTCCGAATTTGCAAAAAAAAAATTAAAATAGTTTTACGCTCCGCCCTAATAGACATTAAACCCTAGACTTCGTTCCCGCTCTGAAAAGATTGGTTCTTATTATTAGCTAGTTTTATTTTTAAAATATTTAAAAATTTGTCAATGTAGATGACTAAGAAACCGAATCCTCCGGAACGGAAGGCAAATCCAAGATTCTGTTTAAAATTTCCATTTACTTTTTTTGTTAAAAAGTTGCTAAAAAAGTAGCCCCACTCTAGTTGCATAACACTTCAACTAAATGTGTTTATATTTTTCTTTAACAGTGAAGCTATAAACAAGTAGCAAAAAATAATATCACATCTTTGCCTATCTGTAGAAATTTTTTTTTAATCTAACTATGTACGCACTATCTTGGTTGCCCAATGATGGTTTTAAGAGCAAGTTTCAGAGTATCTATTCAATAAAAATAAATAATAAAGAAATCTTTATTCTGATTCTATAATTAATGAATGAAGTACTTATAGTTGTCAATAATTCGAAAAAAATATTTTTAAAATTTTGCAAATTAAGTTAAAAATTTACCAATTTTCACCTACGCTTTGAATTACATGTTTGTAATATATAAGGTTATCGATACTTCGATATTTCAATATTTTAAAAAGTAAGGTGTTTAATAAGAAAAACTCTTGAAAGTCAATTTTTATTTCTGCAGGATTTTTTACCGAATTTCATCTGCAATATTACGCGTGAAGAAAACACATAAAGTCACAGTAATCGGGACCGTATGTTACTTCCTTGACTTCAAATATTCAGAAAATGGTTTGTGAAGGATTAATTAAAAAATCGCTGGTATTAATTAGAGCATGGTGAATAATAGAACAGGCTTCGAAGTAATCTATGTACCTAAAAAAAGTATCTTTCTGAAGAAAAAAGTATCCTCAAAAATGAAAAAAGTATCAAAAATTAGCCTTTCTAAATCAGTCAAAAATTAGTTTTTAAAATAAAAAAGAAGTGTAAAAAAATATTTTAAACTAAAAGAAGAACGTATTTAAAATAAATTTATTTCATACTTTTCTGTATGCGAATAACTGTTTCGAAGACTATATCTAGGAAGGAGATGACAGAGTTGGGATTTTTTTGAAATCTTATAAATTCTTTACTGAGTATCCATTAGATTAATATTGATTTGCCCAAACATTATTTGCCAATGGCAACCAGTTTTCGAAAAAAATGACAAAATTAGAATTTTCGATATATTTTCATAAAATTTTCAATAAATAAAACAAAAATGTCAAGTCCCATAAAAAAAATAGATACAGAAAAGTTTGTAGGTCTTTTAAAAAGCTGTGATTCTTCCTTTAGAATTTTTTACGTATCTTCTGTAGTTTGGCGCAAAAATTGAATTTTTGGTTTTTGTATAGCATTTTTGATGGATAAAACCAGAACCGTTGATTGAATTTTTAACAAAAAGCGATGATCAGAAAAAATGGTTACCAAAATAGATGATGCTTCAAACCAAAAAGACGAAATTTAACAAAAGAGTTGAATTTTTAACCAAGAAAGACTTTTCAGTCAAGAAAGAAAAACAATTTCAACCAAATTGTCGAAGTTTCAAGACAAAAAGACGAATTTTCTACAAATCAGTTGAATTTTCGACCCAAAAATATGAATTTTCAACAAGGAAGTTAATTTCCAACCAAATAGTCAAATTTTCAACCAAAATAGTTCAATTTTCAGCCCCCCAAAAAAAGAATTTTCACGAAAACAGTTGAACTTGCAACCGAAAAAAAATTATCAACCAAAGAATAAGATTTTGAAGCAAAAAAGATTAATTTTCAAACTAAAAAGACGAAATTCAACTAAAATTATTTATCTTTAACCAAACAAAGGAATTGTTAACGGGTAAAAATTCAAGAAACAAAACGGCGACCCGTTTTCGAAAAAAACGAATTTTTCCACAATTTTTTTAATGAATTGAAATGTTTATTTATTAAATTCGAACATTCAACGAAATACATCAATTTTCTCTCAAATACTTGAATTTTCACGTAAAAAAGTAAAATTTGCATTTTGCACCCTAATTGTTCAATTTTAAACTAAAGAAGATGAATTTGCAACAAAACAGCTTAACTTGCAGCCAAAAAGACAAATTTTCAACCAAAATGGATGACTTTTTAACAATATTGTAAAATTTTCAACAAAAGAATTAATTCTCAACTAAAGAATAATATTTTTAACGAAAAGTGATTAATTTTCAAACCAAAAAGACAAAATTCAACTAAGAAGATAAATCTTAATCCAAAAAAAAGGAATTTTTAACTGTTGAAAATTCAAGAAAAAGACGGCGACCCGTTTTCGAAAAAATCGAATTTTTTCCAACGAAAATTTTCATTGATTGAACTTTTTTCTATCAAATTCTCATGTAAAATTATGTGAATATATCCTTTTTCTAACAGAAAAGAAGAATTTTCAACGAAATAGTTCAATTTTCAACTAAAAAAGATAAATTTTCATCCAAATAGATGAATTTTCAACTGAAATGATGAATCTAAAAACTAAAAAATTACTTTTTAACAAAGGAGTTCAACTCTCAACCAAGTAGTTGATTTTTTGACCAAAAAAGATTTTATTTTTAAATCAAAAATAGTGAATTCTCAAACTAAAAACACGAAATTCAACTAAATTGTTGAATCTTCAGCCAAAAATATGAATGTTGAATTTTTAATTGTTGAAAATCGAAAAAAAATTAAAATTGAATTTCAACAGTAATCGAATTTTCTTTCATTTTCAGCTGTTCAAAAATCAATTTAAAAATTCAATTTTCAATTCCTTCAATTTTATATTGATAGCAAATATCAAAAATGTTATAGTTACATAAGTTTACATAAGAATTGATTAAATAAACATTTCAATCCATGAAACGAATTCTGAAAGAAGCCTATTTTTCGATAACGGGTAGCTATTGGAAAATAATGGCTCAAAGTTTCAAGAAACCCATCGACTGTTCTATTTTGATTAACTTCTTTCTCTTTCAAGGTAGAGTAATTTCCTTAGACATATCTTTCTTTCATTTTTCATTTTTTTTTAAACTGGAATTTGTTAGTACGATTAATTTCTATATCACTTTACTGAGAAAAGTAGTAAAAAAGTGGCTTTACATTGAAAAAAGTATCAAGAAAGTAAAAACGTGTGGAACTTCGATGCCTGATACAATGTTATAAACATAAGGCAAAGAATTGAGCGTGTCAGAAGTTTTCGAAAAAATGGCGAAAGAAGAGTTCCATGCAGTGATAAAACATTATTATTTAAGAAATTAGACCCCCGTTCGCTCATTCCAGCATGACGAAGTCAGATGATGTCAGAATTATTCTTCAAACCTCGGTGAAATTTTCGATGAAATCCGATAAATTTTTAACTGTTCCAAAATTTATCTGCAACATATTTTAACTTTTGTTTTTTCTGCGCGCTAAAAAATGTTAAGCATTTTTTTTTTCGAAAAAATACCAGTGACCGAATTCATTTCAAATCGGGCAGGCAGTCCATGCTTAAGTCGCAGAATCATTTGCCACTCAAATATTTTGTTCTTCAAAGGGAATAAGACGACACGTATCTCACTGATTTGGAAAAAAAATTGTTTCGACATCACAGTGAATCCCAGAGATTTTTTTATCTGAAGTTGGATTAAAAGGTTGCAAACAGTTGACAACTACAATTATCTGACGGCGGATAATTTTTATCAAGAGGCGGATTCACAACCACATTCACAACTTTGTACTCGTATGTAGTAGTCAATTTTTTGTTTTTATCCAACTTCAGATAAAAAAAATATCTCTGGGATCTTGTGTGATATTTTTTAAGCTAATACAGGTATTTATCTTTTCATTTCTGACTCTGATAGAATTTTTCGCCTATTTCGAAATCCGTTAGAAAATTTCTATGAAATTCAAAATTGAGAAAATGGCGGCGGTTTTTTTGGAGAATATTCAAAGTCAATTTTCCAAAAAGCCCGACACTTTTTTTCTCCTAATTTTTTTCTAGACTCTTTCTAATGTAAAGAGTATATTTCAGGATAATGTGCTCTGTGCTCGCTCCTTGGAGAGGCAGAGAACATTTTTTTTGTCTGAAGAAAGGAAATTCAAGTTTTTTTTCAAAACGACATAAGATACGATAAAAGTCTACCGAAAACAATAGTTCTTTTTCAAAGTTCTAGAAATATATCTTAATACATTTTTTCTATCTCGCGTTCTTTTCAGGATTTTTGCGAAAATTTCTATAAAATCGCTTGGAATTTATTTTTTTCTCAAGAAACTTTTTTAGAACTTTTTTAGAACTTTTTTGTGCTGTGATGAAATACCAACTTGAAAAAAAAGTAAGATGCAAAACTTGATCTGAAAATAAAAATTTGGGTTTCTTTCTGAAAAATACATAATATAAGCAGGAAAATCTCCAGAAAGAAAGTTATTCTCCTTGAAGAGTTTTACAAAAAAGTTCTCAATGCACTTGTTGATATTTTGTACCGTTTTTCTGGTATTTCCAAAAATGTGTATTTTTGCCAAAAGAGTTGTTTTTTCTTTCTGACTCCTGAAGGACGTGTAAGAAGACACTTGATTATGAACCTCAGGTGGTAATACGTTATTTTATCCTCATTTTCATCACTCACTCTCATGCAGAAATCTTGATGTGGGCCTGATGGGGTCTCGCCAGTTTATCCCACTTCTAGTGTGGCCCTAACCAGGAAAACTGAGTGGAGCCTGACAAGGGTATAACGCTTTTGCAGATCTGTGCCATATACCCCCTATAAAATGTTTTTAAACATGAGCATTTTTAAAAAGTAGAAGTTTTCTCAAAATGAATTTTTTTTTATTTGGAAAAAAGGAGGGTAATAAAAAAATGCAACATCTTAATTTCTGGAAAAGTTATTAAAAGTGTATCTCTCTTTGACAAATATCAATTGGCTAATTTTTCAATCAATCAATTAAAGCCTCTTTTACTTTTTATATGGTAAATAATCAAGTATGGCAAGACTCAGGATTTCTCTGATTTTATCCGATCTGGGATTTTGACCATTATATTATCAACAATATCTCGGTGTCATAGCATTCTTTTTGAGTCGGAATACCAATATAAGATTTCTAATTAATGAGATATTACTTCTATATCGTTGCCCTGTTACCGCCCCATTACATATTTTTTTTAAAGTGGAACCTCTAGCCAGGCCCTTGTCAGAGCCCCGTTTCAAATGGGACTAGAAAAAAATTTTAACAAAAGTTTTTAACAACAAAGAAAATTAATATCCCTAACTTTTTGCCACCTGAGGTTCATAATCATTGACTTACACGTACTTCAGGAGTCAGAACGAAAAACAACAATTCTGGAGGGAAAAACTCATATTTCTAAAAATACTCAAAAAACGGTTCAAAATATCAAAAAATGCCTGGAAAACTTTTTGTGGAAATCGAGGTAGAAATCTTGAAATTTTGTTAATTTTTAAGGCTTCTGAGGCTTCAAAAAAAATGAGCAACAAATCGTGTTTAAATCGTCGGAAATTCGGAATCCCCGACAAATACCTCAAAATATGTGAGAAAATTTGGAAACAGTTCGAAATATTTGGGAATACTTCGGAACACTTCGGTATATTTGAGAATACTTTGGAATACTTAGGAATATCTGGGATATCAAAGAATATCTGAGAATACATAGGAATATTGATGGAATATATGGGAATATTTCGTAAGTGTACGAGGAATATCGGTGTGGTCCACCACACGGTTACAAAAATTGTTTTCACAATATATTGTATAGTTTTAATTTATTATTAATTAAAATTTTTAAAATTTTTGTCACCCAAATTTAAGGAAGAGAAAATCATTTTCAAAATAATTTTTTTTTACTGTCAGTGCTACCAACTTAAATTCGTGTATCAAAAGTTCATTTCTTAATAGGCATGTTCCTGGCTCTTTTTCTGAATTGGAACCTTTTTGGCTATTTCCCTGAATAGGCACGTTCTTGCCTTATCTTCTGAATAGGCATGATATTTCCCTAACCCAACAAAATGAAAAAAGTATTATGTCTTGAATATACTTCTTGAGACGTTTGAGATAGAATACCACAAAGAACATACAAACCGAGTATGTACTCGTAAACATAGAATTTTAAGAACTACGTTCCAGTTCTCATAACGTGCGATAAGGTGTTACGATTACTCGAGTAAATATGCGTTTTGAATGTCCCTACATGACAAAACTAGGTTTTCCTCAAAATATATTTTCATTGCGTTTTTGTGAAAGAAAAACTTATTTTTTGCGCTCAAAATACAAAACTCACGATTGCTGGGCAATCTACCTTAATTTTGAGTTTAACGTGAACAAAAATTCTTTTATTGAATCTAAAATTCGTCTTTATCAGTTTGTATGTTTAACATAAAATCTATTTTTCTTATGACTAAAATGATATAAGCTATCCGTAATGATTAATGTGAATTTCAAGATCAGGAAACTGTTTTTCACACTTCAGCAAGTCTTGAGGAAAAAAATTGTAGCGCGTGCCGAAAGTTGATCTATTTACTTGCTGATTAATAATTCCGTCGTATTTAATGAATCTGTTGTGAAAGCGAAATATGTCTTATATACCGCGTGAAATTAATCCGACGAAGTTTCTTCAAAAGCAAAACAATGCTCTTTGAAACCATCACAGGAACAAAGATAATTAATAACTGCCTCTCGTGGGTTATCGATTCACTTTCAGTCTCTCCAAGAATATTGTCATTTTCGGTGCACTATTAACAGTAGGGTGGTCTTAAATGATTATTTTTTTTTTTTAATTTTCATGCTCTTACCCTCCAGGTTTGTTCAAATCCACACAAAAAAATGAATGCGTTTTTTTTTGTTTGAAAAAAAATTATATTTAGAGGTTCCGCAAGCCCCATGAATTTTTAGACGTATTTCCCATAAAAAAAAGACGTTTTTGTGAATTTTATTCGGAATCGTCAATATTAGGTGTATTGAGTTGACCCTCAATATTTCTCTTCACAATTAGCCACGGAATGCAAATCAAAAATTACTTTTTGAATTTTTACCCCCCTAAGTCTGTTTTATAGGGTCCCAGAGAAACCTCTGAAGTGAAAAATTTCAGAAAAACTGCAACTTCCTAGCATTATTTAAAAAAAACATTATTAAAAATAATAAATTGTTTAAACAATTATGTTTTTGTTAAATTTCATCAATTATTACTTCATTCGAAGTTAAAACTGGATAAAAAGTTGAAAATTTCAGAAAACACGCAATTTTCTAGCATTATTCTAAGAGAATATTGTTAAAAATATAATAAATTGTTCAAACAATTATTTTTATTAACTTTAATTGATAAATGGCTCGCTCTAATTGAAAAGTTGAAAAATTCGGAAAAAGATGCAACTTTCTAACTCTATTCTTAGAGAAAATTGTTATAAACAATAATAAATTGTTTGAAAAATTTATTTAAATATCTAGTTATGAGTAGAAAGTAATATTTTATGGATTAGAAACAATTTTTACTAAAACAAATAGCAAAAAAACAAGCATTAGCAAAAAGTAATTTTTGATGTGTATTCTATAGCTGATTGTGAAGAGAACTGTTAAAGGTCAAGTTGATAGACCTAATACTGACGATTCTGAATAAAATTTACAAAAAAGTATTTTTTTCTTATGGCAAATACGTGATCCACTTCATGGGGCTTGCGGAACCTCTAAATATCATTTTTTTATACGCATTTATTCTTTTGTGGATTTTAACAAACTTGGGCGTAAAAGCATGAAAATTCAAAAAAAAAGATTTCCAATGAATTTTTGGATTACCCTAATAAACAGTGATGGAAAGTAACAAGTAACAGTAGCTATAAAAATCGTCACTTCTTTAGTTACTTTCGAAATGTTGTTCACAAGTCTTTTTTATGACAATCAATCAGTTTTATTGCTTTTTCAACTATTTCTTTATTATCACTATTTGCTTGAGTGAATGATTACCGTTTAATAATTTTGTATGAATTATGTATATTTTGTAACTTATCTTTTCTTTATTCCCATTTTTGTACTGGCATTAAAGCCTTCTACTTTCAGCATCTATGTTTCTTCGAATTTCAGTTTATGCTTTTATATTCGTCTGAATTTTGAAACGACTGAAAATGTCTGAAGTTGAATTCTCTCCTAAGATGAGTCATTAAGCAGACCGATTCAGAGAAAGTTTCAGTGCAGATGTGAAAAACAGACCTCAACACGGGTCTATTGAGGGAGGCTCAGAGTCTCATTAAAACTTGCCGATCCCCGGTTTTCCCTGCTTAATGAATCACCAAATGGACAAGTTCCGAGGTCGCTGATTTTCCAAAATTTTAAATTGTACCTAGTTTTGTCTCTGGCAATATCGGAATCTAGCTGCGCCCTTGCCTGCTCCTCAGCGGAGGGCAGTCTTGAACTACCCGCGAGACCAATACGACCTTGCTTATTCTTATATCTCGGTTCGTGATTTTTTTTGTATTTTACCACTCAGCTTGTAATGTAAATTTTAATCACCTTTGAATGAATATTTTTTAATGAATGACTTTTTTCTTTAATATGCACTTTACCGTGCAAACACTGTAATATTTTGAAAACTTTAAAAAAAAGTCAACATAAATTCTGGCTTTTATGTATATTCAGTAAATTTTGAAGGCTACAAAGGTTCAACTTAAAACCAAATTGTGGAACAATTTCCCGGAAATTATATTCTTTTTTCAATTATCATTTTAAACAGTCCGAAAATTATAAAATTTTTTGTTGTCTGTCTGTTTGACTACCTAAAGGTTTTCGTCACGTTAACTTTTGAAGGATTTGACAAATTGACTCAGCATTTGAGACACTTTTTTAGGGTCCCAAAATGAAGATTAGATTGTTTAACCAAGATAATCCAATGAAAAAAATGTAGAGCATTTTAAAAACTAAAAACATCGTTTTTCTAAGAGTTTAAGTAGTTGTTCTGGAAGGTTCTGGTGGATGAAAAAAATACTTAAAAATCATCTTTCTGACATTTTCAAATTCAATGAAAATTATAAGAGGTGTATAATGATTCAAAAAGTTTTCACGAAATAGCAAACGCTATCTTTTTACCAAACTGAAAAGTTCTAGTCGACATTTTCAGTAGACGTTAACAAAATTTGCAAATTCGAAAAGTTATAGAATTTTCAAAATGTCCAAAACTACGAAAAACCATTTTTTTTGATAGATCCAAAAATTTAGGCGCAGTTATTAGTACATGACAAAAATATTTTCTCTTCAAATAATTCTCGCAATATTAAAATAATGTAAAGACTTATCAAAAGTAAAATAAACATCTCTCTTACACTTTTTATTATTTTGTCATTTGTCATTTGAAAAACGATTTCATTTCCGATTTCTGACTATAGTTCGTGAGGAGTTTAAATAACAATTTTCTATTTGAGTTTTAATTTTAAATCATCATTACATGCTTATCCGTACACAAGCCCGATGTCAACAAAGCAATAAACTTATTATTCGAAAACAGCTTTCCGCTATACTTATCAACCTCATGTTTAAATGAAATTATATTTGTGGCTTTGTTGACATCCTTTTTGTGTACAGATGCGTGAACTTCAATTAAAATATTTTCATGAGTATATCAAAATAAATACTTAAGCCTATTCTTAAATATTTGTAGTAAACTCTTCTATTTTTTGACTGAATTGAATGAACTCTTGGGAATACATCAAAAAACTTTCTGTGCAGCCGTGCGATGGAATGAATAACTTCAATTTATAATTATGAATTTATATTTTAAAAATCCCCAATTTCTAGCGAAGGCGTGAGTTGGACAATTTTTGCAATTGCCGCGTCATATTCCTGTTCGTCTTTCGGATGAAATTGAATCTATAATAAATAAACTTATATGAATATATCTATTTAATATGC
>JAUMHM010085749.1:0-11391 GCA_032362435.1 Melikaiella ostensackeni | reverse complement strand
ATTCAACACAATTGCGCGGTTTTCTTAGTTTATTTGGATATTCGTTTAAATATTTGTCACTGAAAATCATTAAAATTGATAATGTGTAACAATTAAATGAAATTATTCAAGTGCGAACTTCTCCCAGCTCCAAAACCTTATATTATATGACTTCTGCTTGCACTTGAATAGTTTTATTTTATTGTTACGTATTATGAATTTTAATGATTTTTAGTGATAAATATTTAAACGAATATCCAAATAAACTAAGAAAACCGCGCAATTGTGTTGAATCATTCAATCCTAGAGCTTCGCGCGTCGCGCGCTTTTCATTAACAACCCTCTCAATTTTCTATTTTTAGTACGAATTTTTGAACTCGTTTTTGCAACTCTACAAAAATTAAATTTTATTTATATAAACTCAAATGAAAATTCTAAAAAATTGTAAAAATTATACATATCACGTAGATAAAGAAAAAAAGTAATATTTGAAAATTGTTTAAAAATCTGTGAAAAAAGAATTTTTTTATTCTGTTTCGACTACGCTCAACCGCAAAATATGAATAGATTCATTTCATATTTTATACACGGTTATAAAATATTGAAAAGGTAACTTTTAGTGTTCAAGCGTGTTCAATTTATATTTTTTCTTCCTTTCTTATTTTGCTTGGTGAGCAAACTATATGTGTCGCTTCTAGCAAAGAGCTCCTTTTCATTTTTTCTTCATTTAAAATAGTAATTGATTTTTCGTCTGTGATTTGTAAATACACTCTTCCATCGTTAGCATCTGCAAAAAATATATAATATTATTGTAATTAAATTTATTATCATTTACCTTTAAATTTTTTACACATTAAGCTTCTTTTCAAAATTTCTGATTTCCTTGAAAATTGTTATCTTCACCTTATAATAATATATTCATTAGTATTGCTTATCTATACAATGTGAAATTTAGTGTATAATTTTTTGATGATTGAAAATTCTTGAAAAATAAAATTTCCTACACTGTAAAAATATCGAATTGTAAAATTTCCTAGTAATAAAAATTCCTAAATTTTGAATTTGCCGAAGTATAAAAATCTCAATTTGAAAAGTTCCCGAATAATCAAATTTCTTAATAATTTGTAATAATACCGAATTGGAAAATTCCCAAATAATACAATTCGATGCAGTTAATATTTTAGATTTTGAAAATTCCTGACAGAATATTGTCGAATTAGAAAGAATTTAATGTAGAAAAAATAAAATAAAATTACCGAATTCAAACATTAAATTTTTTTTCATAAATATTATTTATAATATTGTATAAACAACAATATTTTTAATTATTTTAAATTGTGAATTTTATAATTTTCTAATTCTGATATCTTATAATTCGTTATATTTATGTCGTTAATTTTATTATACTGTAAATTTATAGTTTGTAATATTATAAAATTTCTTGAATTTCATTATTACGTAATTTATCAATCCGATAATAATATAAATTATTTTTGAATTTTATTTTTTTTCAATTTTATATTTTTATATTTTACCAATTTTATAATATAACTTATTTTATTATACGGTAATTTTCCAATCCTGCAATTTCATAGTTCTGGAATTTTCTTTTTCTGGATTCTTTATTAACTTTGTAACTTTGACTTAAAACTTATTTTCTAAAAATTTTTTTTTTCTCGAACTTATGTGTATTTTATTTGAATGCTTTTTTAAAATGAAAAGCACAATTTTTTCTTCAAATTTCAATATGTTTTAAACATGAGATTTTCATTGTTTTCTTTATGATTTTGATATAGCTAATTATCTTCTTTTTAAAATGACATCATTTGTTATTGAAATATAAGAATTATCCTTTTTTGAAACACTCGAACTTGTTTTTTCTTCAATTTGCCTTTCATAAAGAAAACAGACTATGAATTTTATGAGTGGTAAAAAACTGTTATCAATAATATAATTATTTTTCATAATACTCGAAATTACTAATTTTTTTTGCAAACAATAATAGATATAAAAAATTATTATGAACATCAAAATTTTCATTCTTAAAAAAATTACATAAAAAATACCTTTCTCTATTTTGTAATATCTTTCATCATTTACGACAAAAGTTATAAAAATATAATTTATTGAAAAAACATTCTCCCTGGTTCAAAAATCTTTTAGCTTTTATAAAGTTTATAATATGCCTTTTTTATATAATTAAAAAGTGTAAAGAAATATTTTAAAAAATTTTAAAAGAACATTTTTTTCAATATGATTAATTTATAATTTTTTTAATTTAGAAAACATGGTAATTATATTTTTTTGGAAACCCTTATTTTTTTACATATTTTCAAAAAATGTATATTAATATAAGGAAGGCATCTTATCAATTTCACGTAGACTAAACAATTTTTTTATTTCGGTGACATTAATTTATTAAAAATGTAATCTTATACATTTTTTATTTTTTTGTTGAAAATGAAATCTCTAATCAAATATTAAGACGTATTTTTTTAATAACATTTTTATATGTACAAAGTTTTATGTTAAAATTTGTATCCTATATGTTGTTGTTTTCTATATAAATCATTGAATTATATTACTATTAAAAATTTGTTTTCTTGTTACAACCTATTAATCGACATCAAACTAACAGTATGTCTTGTTTATTGAATGCCCAATTTATCAAAACTAATTTAATGAAACTATAATTTTAATTTTAAAAAAATACTGTACTTTTTTAATATTTTTTATCATTTAAGCAAGTTTTATTATCAATTTGTTAAGAAGACGATAAACGCTAACAGAAAAAGAAAAAAATTTTAGTTATGCGAAAAAAACGTATTACTTAATTTTTTTATAACAAAAACTTAATTTTGTTCCTGATAGTTTCTGCGACTTTGAATATAGAACATGCTTAATTTTTAATTTATTCCTTTTTTTAAATATATGTAAAATATTTTTCGTAAAACTTCTATCAAGATCATTATTTTTCATTTCACATTCTTTGTATAATAGTTTTCAATTATAATCAATTATAAGCAATTAAAATTTTAATAAAATTCACCTATCCGAACGAAAAAATTTTAATAATGGCAAATTGTTTTTAAATACACGTGACAACCATATGTTGTTGTCAACTTTATTGAAAATTTAATTCCTTACAACTCTCTCATTTGAAATTTCTTTCGATATTATTATTGTAGATACTTGATCGCACGATTAGCTCAAATGGGACATTGCCCAAATTCCACTGGCCATTGTTTACATATTTTGCAAAAGCTCCATCTATATAAACCTTTCAAAATAACGAATTTAATTAATTATAATTTTTTCAAATTAAATCATTTTTTATGGAATAATTTTTTATTCATATATTTCGATTTATATATTAATACATTCATCTAAAAAAATATAACTTTTCCTAATAATTAAATACATATATTTTATCGAATTTTTTTTTCATTGTATACTATATAAGATTTTCTTAATTTTATGAAATAAAATAAATTATTCTTATGTGATTCAGTTTTATCCTCTTTCTTAATACTGAAATTTCCTTATTTCAAACAACGATTTGAATTCGTTTTCCATCGTTGTTATTAGCAATAAATCTCCATCTTTCTTTTTGCGATGAAGCTTCACCGAAAAACTTTGGCATTGATTCCAATTCCTCAACGTATCCAACAATTTCTCTAAAACTATACAAAAAAAATATGACATAAATAATATTAAATTTAACATTATATGAAATAAATTCATATTTTTAAATGTATTTACACAGACGAATCTTTATTTTTTAAATTATTTAGAGCTGCCGTTGATGTATACGGCAATTTATCCAAATCTTCTTCATCAGAATCAGATTCACTATCGTCTTTGTTTTTGCTAATATTTTTATCTTCATTTTGTTCCTCGCCTATATTAAAATTATATTAATTTAAATTACTTAAATATATCAATTTTTATATTTATATTTTGATTGAAAATAAACTAATATTTTCATTATAATTATTGTTAATATATAAATTAATATTATCATTTTTTTATAATGAAATAAAAAATTATTTACCAATTTTTTCTTGATTGAAATCTTCATGTATAATTTTCTCCAAATCATCTACTATCCTTTCCACACTTTCATCTAAAATATATTATTAATTTCAAAAAGACATGAGTGGATTTAAAAAAATTTTAATTATTTATAAAGAACATTATGTGTACTTAACAATTTTAAAAATGTTTCAGTTGCTTTAAAGAATTGAAATGGATTTTAATATATTTTAATATATTTTAAATGTAATTTTAAAAATTGTATGTGGTTTCAAATAATTTTATGAAATGTAAAGAGATTCAACCATGCAAGACATGTAAATGAATTTCAAAATAATGTTTACCATTTCAAAAAATTGTAAGTTATTTTAGAAGATTTTAATCAAATTCAAAATATTAATAGGTTTTTTAACAAAGTTTATAAATTGTTTCAAAATATTCTTAAAATTATTAATTTATTTTCAAAGATTTTGAACAATTGAAAGTATTTATAGTGATACTAAGATATTATAACATACCATAAAAGATTTTAATGAATTTAATGAAATTAAACAGATTTTAAGACTTCTGTAATGATTAAATTTTTTTAAAATATTTGTGATGATTATAATGATTTGACACTGTGCAAACAAATTTTTTATATTTTTAAATTACATTTAAAATTTCATTCATTTCTCTTTGAAATCACTTGAAATATTTTAAAATCCTTAAAATTCTATAAAATTGTATTGTTTTTACATTGTATTCAAATTTCTAGAAATTTTCTAAATAACACTTGAAATATCTTAAAATATTTTTGAATTCCTGAAAATTATTTAAAATCCATTTAAATTTCTCAAAATCATTTAAAATGACTTCAATTTTTTTCTAATTATATTTATAATCTCTTGAAACCCGTTAACATTAGTTTTCATTATTTAAAATTCATCAAATCTTTTTAAACTCGTTGAAATGACAGAAAATTTCTTAAAATCCTTTAAATATCTTGAAATAACTTAAAATTTTGAAAAATCACATTAAATTTATTAAAATAATTTAAAGTATTTTTGAAATCCCTCAAAATATTTTATAATTTTTAATTTCTATAAAATTCTATTCAAATTCCTTTAAATTTATTATAGCAACATTTTGAATACATAAAAATTTCTTCAAATTCCTTCAAATCACTTAAAATCTGTTTAAATTTCATAAAATCACTTGAAAACACTTTAATTTTTTTTAATTGTTTCAAATTTCATAAAAATCATTAAAATTCTTTGAAATTTTTTAAAATTCATGAAAATATTCAAAGTTGGCAAAATCACCTAAAATCCGTATCAAGAGCTTACAAATATTTTAAAAATTTGAAACTCTCAAAATTTATTTAATATGCAATTCATATATATATAATTTTCATTATATAAAACTGCACTTTGAGAAGTGTCGAATTCCAATGCAGTCTGGGAGTCATGACAAATGGTGTGACTGAAAGCACCCCTACATTTTTCTATTCGAATATCTGTGTGCATTGATTCGTGTTTGTATACGTTTTACACTTTTTTGGTTTCAATTATTTCTAAAAAGACATAATATGACAAATTTAATAAAATAATTTTTTACTTTAATTATATATATTTTTTCTACAAAATAATAACTTATTTTATAAAAATAAAAAATCCTAAATAAAATGGTATATTACAACGAAATGTTCTATATTTCTGTATAATACATAAAAAATAATGCGAACTGAAGATTCCCGAAATCAAACGAAAATTTTTTGTTGTTGGAAAGTTCGTCGGACACACCGGTTTATGATTAAAAAATAAAATCGTTTTTGATGTTAATATCAACTATTACATTTTTCATTGAGAATTTATTTATTTTTTTATTAAAAATTCTACAACTTTTGAATCTTTTAAAATTCCCTAAGATATTTCGAATTGTTTGAAAGCTCTTGAAATCACTTGAAACGTTTTAAAGTTATTGAAAATCCCTTGAAATTTTAAATGATACCCTTAGATATTTCGAATCCTTTAAAATTTCGATTAGAAAAGTTTATTTCTAAAGGAGAAAATGTAAATTGTAAATATTTTTTAAATAATAAATGCAACAATTCTGTATGAAAATTGTTGACCAAATTTTATTTAAATGACAAAATTATTCTGTTCATTATCCCTTAACAATAATAAATGTGGTTATTAAAGAATAATAATTTTTTGAAAAATCAATTCATTTTTGAAAATATTAATTCCATTTAATTTTAAAATTTATTGAAATATATTTCTAAAAATTATTAATCAAAGAGAAGATTTTACTTTCTTTAATACTGGGAAATAATTAATTTCTGAAAAATTTTCTATAACAATATACATTTTTTAAATTTTTTGTCACTTTAAAAAAGATTTAAAAAATTAACTTGTCGAAAAAAAATTATAATATCCTAGTTTATAATTTATGTTTTATTTTTAATCTTAATTTCAAGTTCTGAAAATTTTTTAATATATCAAAAAATATTCAAAATTTTAAGAAGATTTTGAATTATTTTGAAAGATATTTTAAATTTTGATAAGTTTTCAAAAAATTTAAAAATAATTTGAAAAGATTTCAAGAAATTTTGAATATGATGTAGATTTTTACATATTTGAAACTAAAATGTTTAAGATCTTTAAGTATTTGAAATGTTTGAAGATGATAAAATTGTTTTCTTGAGATAGTAGAAAAAGTTTAAATTGAATTTAAAAAAAATTAATATTGAGAAAATATTTTTATAAATTTGTAAACAATTCAAATTATATTTAGAATTATTAGAAATATACAAGAATGATTTTCAACTCGAGAATATTTTAACAAATTAAAAACAAAAAAAAAGTATATTTTGTAATATTTTTAAAAAAAATTTAGAAAAATTTTAAGAATATGAAAGATTACAAGAGATTCAAATATTTTCTGAGGATATCTATGAAAATTAAATGATTATTTTTTATTTTACCAAATTTATTTGAATAGAATATTTATAATGAATGTGAAACATTTAAAAAGATTTTCAAAATTATCAAAAAAGAATATTGAATATTTTAATTGAATTTGTTTAATGTTTCAAAATTTTTCCGATATTTTATGAAAAAATTCTAATCACTTTAAATCATATTTATACTTTGAAACAATTACAAAATAATTTTAAATTTGGAATGATTTAAAAAAAAAAGTGAACTTCAATTAAATATTAATTGAATTATTTATTCTGACCCTAAAGCCAAAATTAACATCCAATATTATAAACGATTATTTGAAGAAAATTTTATATTTTAAAACTTTCAAATATTTTCTAAAATTTATAAAATACTTAAACAAAATTTCCCAAATATCAATAAGTTATAAATATCTTTCGAACTTGTTAAAAATTTTATTATAATTTTTAAAATCCGTTAACATGAAAAAAATTGCATGGAAATTTTTTTAAAAGTGAAATTACTTTTAATTTTTAATTGTTTTCCCATATTTTATAAAAATTTCTAATAATTTTAAATGATTTTTAGAATTAAAAAAAAAATTTAATAATTTTAAATTCTGAAATACCTCAAAAAACAAAAGAAAATGAACTTCTCTATAAATTGAAATAAAATTTTTAATTTTTGTAAACGTCTAAAAATGTGACATTGAAGATAATAAAAAAGGTTTATTAAAAATCGTGTAATTATTTAGAGTTAATGATCGAAGTCAGTTCAAATTATAATTAGTAATTTTATACGTTTTGAATATATATTGATAATATTTTATGACTTTCAAAGATTTCCGAAAATTCATAAAATATTTTAAAAATTTTATAAACGTCAAAAATTCCTGATATTTTTTAAAAAAGTGGCCCATAAGATTCTTAAAATTTTTCAAGATCCTGTAATATAAAAAAAATTTCATAGAACTTTTTTATTTACTTTTTCCTTATATTTGAAATCATAAATAATTTTTTTGAATTTTTTTAAGAAATCCATGAAATTTACGAAGAAATTAAGAACATGAATATTTTTTCGATTTTTCATTCTTTATAAAGAATTCTTTTTCTCCTAAAATTATAATTAGCGTAAATTTCTCCTTCTTACTTGACTGACAAGTATATTTTGGTTGAAAATTCAACAATTTTTTTGGGAAATTGTATCATGTGTTTGAAAATTTATTTCTTTTTGTATAATCTTTATGATTTTTTTATTAAAATGAAACTGTTAATTTCCAAATTAAAATCTTTTTTGTATGAAAAGTCAATTACTATTCAAAATATTCATCTACGTTTGTTGAAAATTCAACCTGGTTCAAAAATCTTTTAGCTTTTATAAAATTTATAATATGCCTTTTTTATATAATTAAAAAGTGTAAAGAAATATTTTTAAAAATTTCAAAAGAACATTTTTTTCAATATGATTAATTTATATATTTTTTTAATTTAGAAAACATGATAATTATATTTTTTTGGAAACCCTAATTTTTTCACATATTTTCAAAAAGTGTATATTAATATAAGAAAGGCATCTTATCAATTTCACGTAGACTAAACAATTTTTTTATTTCGGTGACATTAATTTATTAAAAATGTAATCTTATACATTTTTTATTTTTTTGTTGAAAATGAAATCTCTAATCAAATATTAAGACGTATTTTTTTAATAACATTTTTATATGTACAAAGTTTTATGTTAAAATTTGTATCCTATATGTTGTTGTTTTCTATATAAATCATTGAATTATATTACTATTAAAAATTTGTTTTCTTGTTACAACCTATTAATCGACATCAAACTAACAGTATGTCTTGTTTATTGAATGCCCAATTTATCAAAACTAATTTAATGAAACTATAATTTTAATTTTAAAAAAATACTGTACTTTTTTAATATTTTTTATCATTTAAGCAAGTTTTATTATCAATTTGTTAAGAAGACGATAAACGCTAACAGAAAAAGAAAAAAATTTTAGTTATGCGAAAAAAACGTATTACTTAATTTTTTTATAACAAAAACTTAATTTTGTTCCTGATAGTTTCTGCGACTTTGAATATAGAACATGCTTAATTTTTAATTTATTCCTTTTTTTAAATATATGTAAAATATTTTTCGTAAAACTTCTATCAAGATCATTATTTTTCATTTCACATTCTTTGTATAATAGTTTTCAATTATAATCAATTATAAGCAATTAAAATTTTAATAAAATTCACCTATCCGAACGAAAAAATTTTAATAATGGCAAATTGTTTTTAAATACACGTGACAACCATATGTTGTTGTCAACTTTATTGAAAATTTAATTCCTTACAACTCTCTCATTTGAAATTTCTTTCGATATTATTATTGTAGATACTTGATCGCACGATTAGCTCAAATGGGACATTGCCCAAATTCCACTGGCCATTGTTTACATATTTTGCAAAAGCTCCATCTATATAAACCTTTCAAAATAACGAATTTAATTAATTATAATTTTTTCAAATTAAATCATTTTTTATGGAATAATTTTTTATTCATATATTTCGATTTATATATTAATACATTCATCTAAAAAAATATAACTTTTCCTAATAATTAAATACATATATTTTATCGAATTTTTTTTTCATTGTATACTATATAAGATTTTCTTAATTTTATGAAATAAAATAAATTATTCTTATGTGATTCAGTTTTATCCTCTTTCTTAATACTGAAATTTCCTTATTTCAAACAACGATTTGAATTCGTTTTCCATCGTTGTTATTAGCAATAAATCTCCATCTTTCTTTTTGCGATGAAGCTTCACCGAAAAACTTTGGCATTGATTCCAATTCCTCAACGTATCCAACAATTTCTCTAAAACTATACAAAAAAAATATGACATAAATAATATTAAATTTAACATTATATGAAATAAATTCATATTTTTAAATGTATTTACACAGACGAATCTTTATTTTTTAAATTATTTAGAGCTGCCGTTGATGTATACGGCAATTTATCCAAATCTTCTTCATCAGAATCAGATTCACTATCGTCTTTGTTTTTGCTAATATTTTTATCTTCATTTTGTTCCTCGCCTATATTAAAATTATATTAATTTAAATTACTTAAATATATCAATTTTTATATTTATATTTTGATTGAAAATAAACTAATATTTTCATTATAATTATTGTTAATATATAAATTAATATTATCATTTTTTTATAATGAAATAAAAAATTATTTACCAATTTTTTCTTGATTGAAATCTTCATGTATAATTTTCTCCAAATCATCTACTATCCTTTCCACACTTTCATCTAAAATATATTATTAATTTCAAAAAGACATGAGTGGATTTAAAAAAATTTTAATTATTTATAAAGAACATTATGTGTACTTAACAATTTTAAAAATGTTTCAGTTGCTTTAAAGAATTGAAATGGATTTTAATATATTTTAATATATTTTAAATGTAATTTTAAAAATTGTATGTGGTTTCAAATAATTTTATGAAATGTAAAGAGATTCAACCATGCAAGACATGTAAATGAATTTCAAAATAATTTTTACCATTTCAAAAAATTGTAAGTTATTTTAGAAGATTTTAATGAAATTCAAAATATTAATAGGTTTTTCAACAAAATTTATAAATTGTTTCAAAATATTCATAAAATTATTAATTTATTTTCAAAAATTTCGAACAATTAAAAGTAATTATAGTGATACTAAGATATTATAACATACCATAAAAGATTTTAATAAATTTAATGAATTCAAACAGATTTTAAGACTTCTGTAATGATTTGAATTTTTTAAAAATATTTGTGATGATTATAATGATTTGACACTGTGCAAACAAATTTTTTATATTTTTTAATTACATTTAAAATTTCATTCATTTTTCTTTGAAATCACTTGAAGTATTTTAAAATTCTATAAAATTGTATTGTTTTTACATTGTATTCAAATTTCTAGAAATTTTCTGAATAACACTTGAAATATCTTAAAATATTTTTAAATTCCTGAAAATTATTTAAAATCCATTTAAATTTCTCAAAATGATTTAAAATGACTTCAATTTTTTTCTAATTATATTTATAATCTCTTGAAACCCGTTAGCATTAGTTTTTATTATTTAAAATTCATCAAATCTTCTTAAACTTGTTGAAATGACAGAAAATTTCTTGAAATCCTTTAAATATCTTGAAATAACTTAAAATTCAAAAAAATCACATTAAATTTATTAAAATAATTTAAAGTATCTTCGAAATCCCTCAAAATATTTTATAATTTTTAATTTCTATAAAATTGTATTCAAATTCCTTTAAATTTATTATAACAACATTTTGAATGTTGGGAACGGGCTTGGAAAAATTTTTGCAGATGGGGTAAAGAAACAACAAAGTTGTTTCGATATCGAATCCGACCAAAC
>JAUMHM010085747.1:0-11392 GCA_032362435.1 Melikaiella ostensackeni | reverse complement strand
AAAGAAGAATTGAAATCGGCCGAACGACAGCGCCACACGGTGACGAGTCCTAAAACTTTTTGATCAAGGTGGTATGTAGCCTTGACTTTCAATACGAAATATCGAATCTATTCTATAATTAGAACAGTCCCTCTATAACAAGCGGAGGTTAGTTTCCCCTAATGAACAAGTGCACATTTTGCGCTTCTATTAACCTACACATATCCACGATTTCCAATACTTATGGGATATGTTGACTTATACAAATAATCACCACATCTAAGAACTCCTCACCTCATTGGCACTGTAGAAAAAGGATAAAATGCTTTTCGGTAGCAGCGTAACCCCTTGGCATCTCCGTGGGGAGATAATATTTTTCAACTTCTGTCCCATTCTCCAAATAAGAACATATCTAAAATCCTCAATGTCAATTGGACATTTAGATTTTTCATACTTTTCCACATGAGCACTTTTAAACGTTGATTAAAACCCCTACTTTTAACACTACTTAACCCCAAGGGTATTCAAAGAGTGGTTCTGTGTATAAATACTTTGGATTTTGAAGCAGTAGTCAGTGAGGCAACACCATCACCAGTCAGAAACAACACCAACAGTCAACATCTTCTTCTCTTTGACTACTCCGACCCATGCTCGTCGAAAGTACCCCTTTGAAAACAGTTTAAAGTCTGTCCCTCGTCTACGGTCCACTACCCAGTAATCCGATCCGACATTTTCCAGCAATTTGGAACATTGAAATCTGGACGCCGAAACCCGCATCAAATATCAGAGGAGAACCTGCCACAACGAAAGGAGCCCGAACCAGTGATCTCTAACTCTAGATTACAGACCTATTTCTGCTACTTGCTGCCAGCTCCACTAGGGACTGGATTCTGGAAGCTGAGACACATTCCAGAGTACTTGAAACAAGAGGGTGTAAACTTCTGAAATCCTTAAAAAGCCGTTGATCTAGAAACAATCAAGCAGATTTAATTTGAAGTTGGTCAACAAAAGTATCCAGGAGTGCTTGGCGATTCTACAATTGATCCACCTAATTTAAACCTTTTTTTTTGAATATTTATTTGCGATATTTACTCCCCTGATGTATTTTTATACTTCAATTAATGAATGTCGATTCAAATATTGAAATTCTTGCATTTGTCAAAATATTCCTATCAATTTGGTAGTTATCCCCATACCCAATTTTCTATTTTTTTCAAATTAGATTCTAAAACAGGGAATCATCGTTAACTAAATAATTTATCAGATAGGTTATATCTCTCGGGACGTGAAAATTGCGCGAAAAATGAATGAAATCCCAGCAAAAACGCCCCGCGAAATCACACTAATTTAGATTTATAGAGTTCAAATTTGAAATTGAACAATTTTTAACGCCTAAACTCAAAAGTTTTCAGTACGTGCTTAAAAAATTGAGCATTTATATAGTGCGCTTAATATTCTAGGTAAATTGTTTGATTTTCATATTGTCGAATATTGAAAGGCATAAATTGAAGCGTTCCGCTTTTTAAGCTTCAAATCTGAAATTATCAATTTCAAATGCTTAACTGAAAGTATTAAATTTTGAACAATATGGGATAGATGAATTTAAAAATTCAATTCTAGATGTTAGTAAATAAAATTTCTCATTGAAATTTTTAAACTTTAAATTGTTTAATTGTTTCGATGAAACAAAAATACAAAAAAAAATATTGTAAGTTCTAACTTCGACCGCTTCCAATTACATATTGTTTAATTTTGAACGTATCATAATTTGATTATTGTACTATTTGGATTATTCGAATATCAAACTTACCAAATTGACAAGACAAGTATTATTTACTTATAATTATATGTATATTTAACGAAACTATTTGAATAAGAAAATAAAAAGTTAATAGAAAAATCCTGTATGGAGAAATATTGAGTTAAAAACGCAAAGTGTGTGCGTTGAATGCATTACACCGCCTCAATCCTATTTTTTTACGAAAATCTAATTATTACTTAATTTTGCACAAAAAAAGATTCTGAAAATTCATTAAGGGTGTTGGATAATCAAACTTGAAATTTTTTTTCTGATAGATACGGCTCTGGTCCCATATATAATTCGCCGGCGAGTCTGTTAGAATGAAATAAAGAAGACTCACCTAATATTCGGGATTGTATGTAGTCCTGGGGTTGATGTATCTTGCAATAATATCTTCTTATGCCGTGGAAATTAATATTTTGTGTGAAAATATTAATTTTCAGAGACGGAGAAGTAATCTGAGAGCAGACGAATGTCGAGAAAGAGAGGGTAGCAAGCAGAAACGTTATAGTCACATCTGCCAACTTCTTTCTTTTACACAGAACTCTGACACTGACGAAGTATTCACGGGCGTTATTTCACATACTAAAACTCAAGACTTTATAAATGAAACGACGATTTCGCGATTTATCAGAGTAAACAGCGTAATTAGCTGTTCAAAATTCAGAAGTCTCGACGCGAAGAAAGAGAGAGAACATATATGACGTGTGGACGTGGTGTTACTATAGTCGCCAGCAACTCATACATGCAGCCCAATTTTGTGTACTACTTATCTCTCCACGTTATCTGCCGGCAAGGTAGTTTTCACATTTCAGATTATTTCTCCCTTTCAGAAAATTAATATTTTCACGCAAAATATTAATTTCCCCGGCATATGAAGGTATCATTGCCAAATACATCAACCCCAGGAGTACATACAATCCTGAATATAAGGTGAGTTTTCTTTATTTTATTCTAACAGACTTGCCGCGAATTATATATGGGACCAGTGCCGTATCCGTCAAAAAACATTCCAAGTTCGTTATCCAAAAGCCTCAACTTCAGGATTTATCTTTGAATTACTTAAAATTATCACAAAGAGTATATTACACATTATACTGCTCCTACCTTTTATCAGAATAAAGATAAATTTTCATGGCAAGAGAAGAATTTCTGATCGAAGACGCTAAAGTAGTAAAATTGCAACAGATAAGAAAATTCAATTTTCGGTGCATCATATTTCTACTTGCCTAGCTGAGTATATGATTTTGGTAAAACACGCCATTTTTATGTCAGCAATTCATAATGCGGATTTGTGATTGACACCCATCTAATATAAATAATTTCGCGTTTAACGCCAAAATATTTGGTTAAATTAAGAAAACATATTGATAAAATTGAAGAAAATGAATCGATGAAACTCCGGTGAGTGGGCATGGATGATTGTAGTATGGTAGAAGGGCGAAAGGGCCTGCTAACGCGGGTATTGCTAAGTCCCTTGGTCAAGGTCCCTCCATTACCGACCTCAGTTTGGAATCGTAACGGGAAGACCTACGGCCGGCATTGCGACTAAGAAACAGCTTTCCGTTGGTGTGGTGGCCCACAAACGGATATTTATTGAGTTTTTCACTCAATGTGTCCACCCCTCTGAGTCGGGGGCATTGAGTGACCGTGCCCCTGGCACTTTGGCACCTAGGAGTACAAAAGTGTCCTAACGGCTTGTCGGGGACACCAGATGACCTCTCCGAGTATTTGGTCTTACCCTTGCATGCGGGGCTCTGCAAAGGAAGACCGTCCATTTCCCTGGCTGCTCGTGGGACTATAATGAATTCCGTCACAAATTAAAATGTGAAGGAAGATGGAGGTAGAAAGGTAGCTGAGGGGGGAAAGGGGTTTGCCCCGAATGGGTCTAGCACAACTTTTTCCACTCCGTCTGTCTCTCTGGTCAGCCAAACTCAGGCGGCGGCTGTGCTCCCGGCTATATTGGTAGCTGAGGGATCGATTATTCCTCTGAGTGAGTCAATGGAGACGGGAGCGATCAGGGAGTCCTCCCAAAAAAAGAAGGGAATCAACGGTTCTCTGAAAATAAAAACTGAGAAGGCAAGCGCAGTAGGCTAGAATGGCGGCTGCGGGAGCTGGAACATCGGCAACAGCAATACCGACAAGCAGCACGGATTCCCTGAAGAGAAGGAAGGGCTCAGAAGACACCCCATCGTGGGCGAGGCTGAGCCTACAAAAAACCAGCCCAGCTGCCGGCGAACAGGGAGCCGTCAGAGGCTGGACTAACAGCTGCCGAGAGGACTAACACACTGACAATGGTGGTGATGGCAGCGAGCTATCCGAACTCAATGCTCATTGTGAAGCAGTTCGAGCTCATCATAAAGGCCACTCGGAGGGCGCTTGAAAGGGTGTCCCCAAATCAATAGCCAAAATTTGAGACCTTCTTCTGTAGGGAAGGGGTGCCATATTTGCCGAAGTCAACCCAGCGGATAAAGCGTGGCTGCAGAACACAGTGGCCGAGACAAGGCCCTGGGAAAGTGCAGACCTTGAAGTGGGTGAGGTTGAATTGCTCCAAAGGATTTTGAGGGCTACGGCGTGGATCTCAGGTAAACTGAAAGATCCATCCCTGGTCCTTCGGCGCCTGGAGGGATTCAACCCCTCACTGAAGGCATCGTCTTGGCGAATCGTCAGGCACGACCGGCCTGAGTATGAGGGCACAATGATAGAACTTAAGCAACTCCTAGTTGTGAAGATTTTTGAGTCTCATACGAGGGCTCTAGCGGTCCTCAACATCAGGCCCTTTTACCACATTGGCCAGGTCAACTATAGAGTTGACGGTCAGGGACAAATGGAGCTTGTTTGGATGAAGGAAGATCGGGGCCGACGTAAATGGCTGCTCCTATTACCCAAATTAACTTGCATCGCAGCAAAGGTGCCTCTGCGGTTCTGCAGAGGGGCTTGGCAAGATATATTGGTGTCTTTCACTACTGTTGAGGTGCGATGCTGACTTCCAATATACATTGTGGAGTAGCACGGACACTAACTCAAGAGGGAATGACCCACTTGAATACTTAATAATTACTGATTTAGATGTTTTCAACACAGGGAATACCCCAACGTTTCACAACTCGGTCAGGAAAGAGGTCATTGACATCACAACGACCCCACTCTTTTAGATCACTCTCAGATAGAGTTCGAGTTGGAATCTACCGAATCCTTGAGCCCTACGTGGGCCAGAAATTCAAGGAGAATAGACTTAGATTGGTATTCCACTGAATTATAGGGTGCACTATGAGATGTGCCCAAGTCAATTAGGGATGTGGACACCCTGGAGGTGGCGGCTAAAACTTTTAAGGAGGCCATCAAATCTACTTATGAAAGAAATTGTCGATCCACAAGAATCCGAAAGGCAGGGGGCAGGGGAAAAACACTAGTGTAACGGTGAGCTCGAAGAGCAAAGAAACCAGAGAGAGGTTCAGAATTGCCAGCATTGGCCAAACAAAAGAACTATGGACCTCGTTCAGGACGATGAAGAATGATTACAGGGGTACAATATTCAAGGCTAAGCAAGAAAGCTAGACCAACTTTTGTCGGACGCGGAGACCTTGACTCACCTGATCAAAGCACATTTTCCAGGCCTTATAAGGTCTGGGAAAGAGAAACGAAACCTCGAGGGCATATAAGGTCATCTCTCGCTCAACTGGGCTTGCAACGGCGGCTAGCCCACAAGATTGTTACTCCTTCCAGGGTCATCAAGTGGGCCCTGAAGTCTCTCAGCCCATACAAGTCTCCTGGTCCGGATACAATATACCCGGTCTTCTTACAAAAGGCTGGGGAATCCATCAAAGGGCCACTGGTGAGACTTGCTAGTGCTAGTCTGACATTGGAATATGTTCCGACGGCATAGGGAGGCACGATAGTGGTTTCCATTCAAAAAGTAGGCAGAATCGGTTATACTTCACTTGAAGACTTTCATCCCATCAGCTTTACATCTTTCCTACTAAAAATGGTAGGAAGACTTGTGGGTAGATACTTCCGCGAGAAGGTCCTATTAAGTCTGCCAATGCACAAGGAGAAACACGCCCACAGGGCTGATAATTCGATCGAAGGGGCCCTCAGTGGAGCAATAAACCTAATCGACGGACAACTGACGCAGAAAGACTTTGCGATTGGAACCTTTATGGACATTAAAGGAGCCTTCAACTATAACTCTAGAGAGGTGATTAGGGCGGCCATAAAAGCACATGGTGTGTTAACTACAGTCGTAGAATGGAGCTGCCACCTGTTGGGCAACAGGAACCTAACAACGACTAAGGATGATACCTCTTTATGTGGAACTGTTGACTCGGATGCTCACAGGGAGGCGTTTCATCACCCCTACTGTGGTGCTTGGTAGTTGATGAACTGCTTTATCTACTCACGAGACAAGGCTACCACGCTATAGGTTACGCTGATGACATACTGGTCATCGTGCATGATCAGCATCTGGATGTGCTCTTTGGGGTAATGCAGCAGGCACTCAGGACAGTGCATACCTAATGCAAAAAGGCCGGATTATCGGTCAATCCGAGTAAGATGGACCTGATTGTATTCACCGAACGACATGAGTGGGGGACCACGAGTACACTGTAACTGGGTAAACAACAACTGAGAATCACTTAATCAGCTAAATACCTGGGAGTCATCCTTGATAGGAGCTGTTATGGAACGAGCGCCTGGAAAGCAAGTGCAAACAGCTCTCAGTGATCCTTTGGCTTTGTGGGAGAGCCACAGGGAAAAACTGGGGCCTGGAACCGGAGACACTGATGTGAATTTATCCTGCGATCCTGCGAACCAGGTTAACCTATGCGGCGGTGGCATGGTGGAGCAGAAATATCGAGTCAGCTTATCCACGAGAGCGGACTGGTCAAACGGCGAGACATGATCGCCAGGTGATGGGGACAATTGGTTCACAGATGGCTCCAAGAACAAGGAGAATGCAGGAGCCCGTGTCTATCGCAGGAGGAGTGGAATGGGGTTCACAATCCCGATGGGCTCCTATGCCACAGTCCTAAAAATTGAGATCAAGACCATGCTCCACTGTGCCTATACGGCACAGAATTATGGCAATAGAGGAAATATCTGTATTTGCTCAGACAGCAGGGCTGCTATAGTGGCCCTGAGTGGAACGACGACTACGTCGCTACTAGTATGGGAGTGCTTTGAGGCTCTTAACAATCTAGCGCCGGAAAACCGAACGACTCTACTTTGTATCCCTAGACACAATGGCATTAAAGGTAATGAGATTCCGGACAGGCTAGCTAAACTAGCTGTAAAAGAAAACTTCACTGGTCCCGAACCAGTCGTAGGCATTTCCAGTAGGTTGGTCACTGAAGAGATTGATAGTTGGCTGACCCCGCAATTGCGGGTAAGCGTCTGGTACTCACGGGCAGTAACTGCATCAGTGAGTCAGGCATATCGGCCAAGAGCGTGGCTGCGGTCCTCTCCATATGGAGAGGGCTTTGGGATCACGCGGAGGCCTACAAGGGGACGCACCGGGATCACCAAAGCGTTAGGGGTTCTTTTGGTCCAAGCCCTATCAATAATAATAATAATAATAATAATAATAATAATGTGTTCTCGCGTTGTCGTCGCGGTAGGGCTTGAGCTTTCCTCTTATGACTTCGACGGCTATGTTGGCTGTAGCATTGCTACTGACAGGGTTTTCCATGCCAAACAGGCGAAGAACGAAGAGGAAGGGGACTAAGCAGAACACCAAAACCCAAATAATGGAGAGTTTGATTAATAAGCCCTAGTGGATCAGGCGGTTGAGTGCTTGGACTTCCTACTAGAGGTCCGGGGTTCGATCCCTGAGCCAGTATTGCTAGAAATTTTTCCATGTACTTTCACCAAGGCACTGGTGGTTCGGATTTCACCTTAAGCTGTAGGTCTCCCCACCATTTACTTGTCTACAACCCAGCCCTTGTGTGCTGGAGTAAAAATTGCAATGAACTGCACAATATGTCAAATTATGCATATCACTCTTATCAGATTACTTGATTGCATTACAAAAATGGGTCCGTGACTAATGTAAAAAACGAGGATAGCCCCTTGTAGAATATTCAGTTTGGTACAAATATCCAACTCAAAAAGGGCCTTCCACATATTGGGCTCTAAACATCTTAAGCCTGAAATATATATTTTTCATAATAATATTATAATAATATATAATTATAATAATAATAATAATCATAATAATAATGGGGAGCTATCTATTGGGCTGTAACCATTTCAAGTCTGAGATATAATTCTTATAAGATGGTAGCTCTAAAAAATCATCCGCAGGCAATTAATGTCACCTCTAACGCTGTCGGCCGCTGCATAAGAACAACAGCGGTAAACGACGGACTCCAAACTACAATACCATATACACCTAATTTTGTGCCTGCTACAACATCCTCGCACCCGAGAAAAAAAGCAAAAAAAAAACATAAGAATGGCATAGGGATGTAATGACCCCATCGCCCAAGATGTTCGGCTCTCACAATCATCCTGGCCACTGTCCTTAACTCTGTCCCTACTAGTATCCTCAAAACCAGGTCCTTTATAAGGACTTTTAAAAGATAAAAAGAGAAAATTAGAATATAAATATCCGAGTCAATCGGCGCGATGATGCGTAAGAAGAACAGAGGTAAAATCTACATCATGCTTGTTCACTTAATCGGAACTTGTAGGCAACCTATACAACCAAGATCCATGAGGCATACAGTAAAGTCAATATAGAGGAATGTAAAACATGCAACTAATCATCCTACTGTGATTCCGGCTGCAGTCAACGCGCACGCAAGTTGCAGTGAACGTCTTAAACATCTAGGAGTCAGTACCCAGGTAACTAGTTTAAATTACATTATTCGAAAGTTTTGGTCAGTGCCCGGCTGTCTGTCTGATCAGTATAGAAATTTCAGCGAACAATCATGTAAGGATCATGTGAAAAGTACAGAGAAAATGGCGTGTCGGTCATTTTGAGATATAACCCTAAAACAATTTTAAAAATGTAAACTTTTTTTTTGTGTGAGGACGTGGCAATGCTTTGATGCACTGAGTGTTGGACTCGGCTTAAAAGACGGCAATACCCACTAAAATCCTCTTTTTCCTGCCAACCCCTGACCTTCGAACCGTTTTTGTTTTACTTCATGGCCAAGGCAACTGCGACGTGCCTCGGCGTCCTCTTGTTCATTGTGCTTGGTTCTTGATGTGGGTTCTCACGGCTTCCTCTTCGGGGCTGCCTCCCTGAACGACCCGCATCTCGCTATCTCCAGAAGATGGTCGGTCCGGGGCTTACTCTTCTTTGCATAGTTAGCAGTGTGGTGTGCTGGCGCACTCTACAGCTCAGTTCCCCTCCTTGCCGCATCTGCAGTAGTTCATGGTCGGATCGGGAGCCTCGCACTTCGTTGCCAGACGTTCATTAGAGTGGCCCAAAAGAACCAACTTCCGATTTTTTAACGTGTGAAACTGTGAAATCGTACCTCCCACTAAAAAACTAATTGCCATTTCTTTATAATTCTAAAATCATATTTAGAGTCACGCCACGCTTAGAAAGTTTTCGGGTAGAAAATTGATCGGAGTTCATAAAATCGTCAACTGTCCCAAGAAACGCTAACATATCCTGGCAACCTTTGTTAATGTAAGTGGATTATAGGAAAGTGGGCGAGGTATTTAGCTGCGAATTTTATTGCCTTGGACTTAGGTTATTGGGACTGACAATGAAAATGATTTAAAGGTGTCTTCTACCTGTGCTATTGTTTTCCGCGTACTTTTCTTAGCTTAGGGACATTTTGATTTCAATGCAAATTTATATGTTTCATATTTAGAATTTTCAGGAAATACAATAAGTAAAATGATTAAATTCATATTAAGAATGATAGTTATTTGTGCTTCATAATTTTCAGGTCATTTTATTTAAGTAAGTAATCTGAACACATCAGTGAAATTTGAATGAATCTGATAGTTCAAATAATTCTTTTACTAAAATAAATTTATTTGTTTAAATTTCGTTCTCTAAAGAAATTAATATTTAGTATATATTGTTGGTCAGTAAAAAAATGTATTACTCAACAAATTGCTGTTGCTTCACAATTGTAAATGTTAATATAGGTTTAATTTTTTGCGGGAAATATCAACGTATTCATTTGAACAATTTACTTTGTGAAATAAATTTCATAAATTTTTCAGTGAAATAAGGATAAATAGTTAATAGTTTTATAAAATAAATTATATGAAGAAATAATATATGAATGAATAAATACTTGTAGATTTAATATTGTTATTCGGTGAAAAAAACTGATCAGTTAACGAGTTTTTGTTGCTTCATAATTGTAAATTGTTTGAATAGTTTTAATTGAAAACAAATATATAAACTAAATATTTTGTGTATTCATTTAGAAGTACAATTCTCCTTCTAAAACATGTTACGTGTGTAAATATTCCAGTTAAGTATGAATCTGTGCGAACATTTTCTCTATCAGAGCAAATTATTTGTGTAACAATTTTCTATAAAAAATTAATATTTCGAATATATTTAGTCAATAACCTTATTCGATAATAATCTTTCATTATTTAAGCAGCTTTTATTAGTTTCTAATGTTGAGTGTTAAATGTTTAAGTAATATTAAATGAAAAATAAATAAGTTCATTTAAACATTCTATTTACAATAATTTCGAATTTCGAATACGAAATTGATATTTACTATATTAACGTTTGGGACAGAAGTGAATATAATAGTAGAGCCTCAATGAGTTAGACGAGTCATCACGCCCAGCATGGAATAAGTAATTTATAGACTACCTGAGTCGTTTACGGACGAATCACTTCCGCTTTCTGCTAATAATTTGATTAATATCAAAATTTAAATTCCACGATTTTCAAGAGGCCTCTTCCTGAATCTATGAGAAACAAATATTTTAATTTTCAGCGATAGCAAGCGATATTCAGGGCCTGAAATAGGCTCATGAGAATCATGGTTTTGAGCAAATATCTCTATGTTTGAGGCTTGAAAATTATCCTAATAATAATTTGATTAATACATTTGTTTAAGAAAACACTTTCTTCATCAGTGAATAATAGGTTTGAAAAATTGTATTGGATTCTTTTAATAATTTCTATATTAAATTCAAGCTCGAAGAAAAATTGACGTTTTTCTATGTTAAAGTTGTTGAGACGCTAAATATTATTAAAAATTTTTTCGAAATGACAGTTACTTTTTCAGTATGAGGACCAAGTTTTCAGTTGCAAACGTTAAAAAATCGAAAGTGGGTCATTCTGGGCCAACCTCATGTCCATGCCCCTGACAGCGTTAACACCTTACAACCTCCATATTCTTTCTTATTCTATAGGAGACCCACCCCTCCCTGTGGTGTCATATCCTGATCAGTCTTGGGGCCAGCTTTTCCCTCAATTCTACTACTGTCAAGGCTGCGATGTCCATGCTCTAAAGGTGTAGCAGCTGATCGCCCTAAGGGGGTCGGAAGCTTGGGACAGAACCTTCGTGTCGGTCCCCGCTGTTACGCTTTCAGGCTCATTTTATGAGCTTGTCAGCAACAAACTGTCCTCTCCTTCAAGGAACACCTTCGGGTCTTCTTGTTTGGTCGGATTCG